>VMDR010012256.1:0-26884 GCA_007922815.1 Macrotus californicus | reverse complement strand
CTTTCAGATGAGTATTTTGATGTTTATAAGTAGTTCACAAATAATGACATTTGGCTCCTCCTATTCAATACTTTACTTAATGCAGTTTCAAGCTTTAATTCAAGGGCTGTGGTTTCCAAAATAATGTTAAATAAATATGTTGACTGTGGGCATCCTTGCTTGTTTCTGAATTTGCTTCATAATCATTTGAGATGTTGACTCTTTGTGGCTAATTTTTATTCTCTCCACTCCACTGAGAACACCTTTCTTAGTCAAAGTACCCCTTTATTTAATTGATTAGCTTACAACTATTTTTAGTAAATTTTAGTTCTGAAAAATACTTTTTTTATTGTATTTTTCTACTGCCATTTATCCCTCTTATACCTTCTCTGAAAAGAATACTTGACTGAACTTCCGTGTTTATAGGAATGCTTTATATATATATATCATACTTACAAGTCATCTGAATAGCTGAATGCAAGGAAGCAACTGCACAAAAGAGGGCAAACTTGGATCAACATCGAAATATTTTCTTCTAGCCATAAGCATGTGACAATCTCTATAAAAGTGGGGTAGCGGTAAGTGAAAATTATATGTATTTTGTTGACAAACTCATGTCACTTAACTCTATGGTAAAGTTAGGCTACTTTCTTTCTTCTGGATTACAAGATGAATAAGAGTTCAACCTGAAGACTCAGTCGGGGCTGTTAGAGTCCAAGCAGACAGGATTTTGAAACCTATGTAGAAACTATCAGCTACAGGAATTACTTCCCCAAATCATGGCTATAATAAACTTTAGGCGTGCTGGCTTAACAGAGATTCCATCAAAGTGCAACCAGGAAAACAAATCACTCTGGACACTTCAGGTAGAGAATTAATATTGAGAATCAAGTGTTTACAATAACACTGAAGAAAAGGAGATCAGGGGAAGCTGTCACTAGCTTCTAGGTTTGCACTGTTGTTGTGCACCCACAAATCACTAAGCTGTGACTGTCATACGGGTCAGGAAATTACAGGACCTAGCCACCAATCACATCGTTGTTTTGTTGTACAGCGATGAGTGAGTAACAGTGGAACACCTGTGATCGTTACAGCACTTCGCATCTGCCTCATCTCACACACCTGCCCCCTCTACCAGAAGAAAAAATAGCTTCTGCCTCTTTTCTGCTTTTAAAGTATTGCATACTCTGCCCTGTGGCTGACTGTAAATTGCACCCAAGACCCTGTAGGCAATGGAGTCTGAGAAATACAGTTCCAAGATTCCAGCGTGTACGATATAGAGAAGAGTCTAGAAGGGAATGGTAATGCATCTTGGGTTAAAAACAAAACAAAAAAACTAGTTTATCTCTGGCTGCTCTGCAGCCATCCATAATTTTCGACCTATATTTAAGCTTACAAAAAATACCAACAGTTAAAGTAGCATGCTTCCTGGTAATTTAATGCAACTGTCCCTTATACAAAGGAAAGCATGGTCACTTTTTCCCACAGAAAGGGTCAGCGAAAGTCTCATAAGTCACCAGACTATTTCTGAATGATGTTTGTAGTTTAGTCATAGTCCCCCTTTGATAATTTGTACACACTGCATTCATTAACTTATAACATTAATTATGACCCACATACCTTATGTAAAATGATATGGAAAGGGGGAAGAGAAGAAATAGATTGATAAGTAAAGTATATACATAATAAAACATGGAAAAGCATACATAGGAATTCATCCTTGTTTCTGCAACTATTGGACTATAGGTTGTGTTTATAATCTCCTTCATCCACTACCTATTCCCCAATTCTCTATTTCCTCAGCCAGTAGTTTACTGTAGCTGGTCATGGCTCTTCACCAGTAGTGGGAGGACCCAAACCCCCATTTCTGAAGGCTCTGAACTCTTCCTGGCTCTGTCTGTATTGGGTTGCTATAGTTTTTCTTTAAAAAAGGTTTTTATTTAATTATTTATTTTTAGACAGAAGGTAGGGAGGGAGAAAGAGAGGGGATGAAACATCAATGTGTCATTGCCTCTCACATGCCCCCTGTTGGGGACCCGGTTGGCAACCCAGGCATGTGCCCTGACTGGGAATCGAACAGGTGGCCCTTTGGTTTGCAGGACAACACTCAATTCACTGAGCCACACCAGCCAAAGCAGGTTGCTATAATTTTTCATTACAGTTTAGCCACTGGACATGGAAGTACTAAGGAGTACTTTAGAAAATACCCTGAATTCTAGATATACTCCTCTTTATTCCCACTGTGAAGCAGTAAACCTATTTTTGCTTTATAATTAGTATTGACTGCCCCAGTTGGTAAAGCAATCTCTTCTTTGTGGATTCAATGGCATATGTCCAGGTTGCAGTTTTAACTTCTAGTTCATTGGGATCCTTGTATTTGCTGGAAGAAGCATTTCTGTCTTTGGAACTAAGTTCTCTAAACCAACAGAGCCAAAAACTGTGGAATGAGGAAAATCTCATTTTTTTTAAGCCCATATTTAACTCCATGGCCGTTTTTAATCTGAACTCACTGAGCAAGCACTGGGGTGGTTGGGGAATAATTCTGGCTGCATACACAGAATGAGTGGTCTTGTTCAGGTGAACAATCAAGTGACTTTTGGGAAACTAGTCCACAGTTGGTGCTCTTTGGTGAATGTTCACATGGAAAGCTGATATCTTCTCATTCCGTGACATTCTAAGAAATCCATCCGCATACCTCTTTCCTCATTACTCATACTTTGGTCTGGTTATGCAAGACCATTAACCACCATCCCAGAGTCAGTGAGATCCGTATCTACGGACATGTCTCCTTCCAAATGAACTACTTCAAGTTTTGTCTGTGCGGAGGATTTCTCTTATCTGTCTCCTTCAAGGCAATTCCTGAAGAAAACTAGTTTTACAGCAATTCCTTTTGGTTTGTGTCATGTATCATGAAGAACCAACTATATATCAAACCCAAATTCGTTCTTCCATAAGACAATATGTACGGATTGAAGGACTGGGGGCCATGAGTTTTCTTTTTGCCTTGTGTGTTTCTGGGCCTCAGTGCAAAAGAAGCCTGCTTTCCCTAGCCAAATGAATGAGAACAGGGTGACACTACAGAACAACACCCACTTGACTATATCAAACCTATTCCAGGTAAACACCATGAAAAAAGCCACACTGACCCACCCTTGTCACTGAGTCTGGTCCAGATTGTGGGATGGAGCCCTGTCCACCATCTCCGCCCAGCACTAACACAAGCAGAGATGGCCCTCCCCCGGCCCAGCACTGCAGAGACTATGTGGTGGGCACTTTGGACCATTGCTGTACAACACCAAGTAGCAGCAAAAAGGCAGCATCTCATTCCACCTCAGCCAGTGACTGGGTGAGAATTAGAAAACGGAACTGGAAAATGGGATTCTTTAAATCTGTGTATGACTGTTCTTATGCCAGTACCAGGCTGTTTTGATTACAGTGGCCTTGTAAAACAGTTTGATATCAAGTATTGTGATCCCTCCTGCTTTGTTCTTCTTTCTCAAAATTGCTGCAGCTATTTGGGGTCATTTATGGTTCCATATAAATTTCTGAAATGTTTGTTCCATATCTGTGAAATATGTCATTGGTACTTTAATAGGGATTGCATTGAATCTATAAATCGCTTTGGGTAGTATGGCCATTTTGATGATGTTAATTCTTCCAGTCCATGAGCATGGTACATGCTTCCATTTGTTTGTGTCTTCCCTAATTTCTCTCTTCAGTGTTGTATAGTTTTCTGAGTACAGGTCTTTTACCTCCTTGGTTAGGTTTATTCCTAGGTACTTTATTTTTCTTGTTGCTATATCAAATGGGATTTTTTCCCTGATTTCTGCTTCTGATGGTACATTTACACAACAGAATTCTACGCAGCAGAGAGAAAGAAGGAGATTCTACCCTTTGCAACAGCATGGATGGAACTAGAGAGCATTATGGTAAATGAAATAAGCCAGGCGGTGAGGGAGAAATACCATATGATCTCACCTTTAACTGGAACATAATCAACAAAAGAAATCAGCAAACAAAATACAACAGAGACATTGAAATTAAGAACAATCTAACAATGGCCAGAGGGGAAGGGGGAGGGAACAGTGCGGGGAAGGGTTTCCAGGAAACACTATAAAGGACACATGGACATAACCAAGGGGAAGGGTGGGAGCGGGGTAGGGGGAAGTGGTGGGGAGAAAATGCAGACAACTGTAAATGAACCACAATAAAGTAATTTAAAAAAAATTAAAAAACAAATCTGTGTATGAAGTCCTGGGCAGATCTGAGTGGAGTATGCATAAAGCTGCTCATAATCAACACAGCAAAATGAACCCTGCATGGACTGCTGCCCAGGTTTCAGGTCGGTTTTGGGGCAGCACCCAGATGTGGCAGACCAGAAGAACACTGCAAAGGCTTTGAAAATGAATTGGCATTTGAAAAACAGTCCACAGAAGTGGGCTAGGACATGCATTCTGAATCTAAACAGACTGCCTTCTGAAATGGGAGATTTAAACGGGAACCACAACATTCACAATGTCCTGGATATAATGTAAAACTACTTATCAAGAACAAGAAAAATCCTCACCTTGAGTGAGAGATATAAAGAGGAACTGAATGGAAATATTTAGAACTGAAATATTTGATTAAAAAATTTAAAAAATCAATGGTTGAGCTTGGCAGAAGAATGGAAGGGACAGAGGAAAGAATCAGTGGACTTGAAGGTAGAACAATAAATTACCCAATCTGAACAACAGAGAAAAAAATGAACAGAGCCTCAGGGACATGAGATATAACAAAAGATCTAACATTCATGTCATTGAAGTCCCAGAAGGAGAAGAAAAAAAGTGGGAAGGGATGAAGAAAGAAGTAATTTATGAAAATTTTCCAAATTTGACAACTACTGCAAACTTGTATATTTAAGAAGCTCAGTGCTGCAGACATGCCAACATATCATAGTGTAACTCCTGAATACCTGAGACAAAAATACTGAAAGAAGCAAAAGAGAAACATCTACAGGGGAAAATATATGAATGATAACAGATTTCTCATGAGAAACCATAGATGCCAGAAAGGAGTAGCAACACATTTTTCTTTTTAAAATTTTTATTTATTCATTTTTAGAGAGAGGGAAAGGGAAGGAGAAAGAAAGGGAGAGAAACGCCAATGTGAGAGAAACACCAATCTGTTGGCTCTCATATCCAAACCCGAAACCCAGGCATGTCCAGGTCACCAGGAATTGAACTGGTGACCTTTTGCTTTGCAGAATGACGCTCAACCAACTGAACTACACTGGTCAGGGCAACACATTTTTCAAGTGATGAAAACAAAGAACCATTGACCCAGTATACTATATCTTGAGAAAATATCTTTAAGAAATGAAGGGGAAATCAAGTCATTCCCAGGTGAAGGACTAAGAGAATTAGATGCTTGCCTTAAAAAAAAATGATTGAAAGAAGTTCCTTAAACAAAAAAGAAATGATGAGAGAAGACTTCTGGAACATCAGGAAGAAGGAACAATGGAAAGAGCAAAAGTATAGGTAAGGTCTCCTGTCTATGAGTTCCCTCAATATTTGTCTGTGAACATCTGTATCTTTCACTTTTGAAGGCTAATTTCACGGCATAGAATTCTAGGCTAATTTTTTAAAAAGTATTTGAAATATTTCATTCCACTCTTTTCCGACTTGCAGACTTTTATTTTTTTTATTTTTTATTTTTAAAGATTTTATTTATTTATTTCTAGAGAGGGTAAGGGAGAGAAAAAGAGAGGGAGAGAAACATCAGTGTGTGGTTGCCTTTCACGTGCCCCCTACTGGGGACCTGGCCCACAACCCAGGCATATGCCCTAACTGGGAATTGAACCGGCGACCCTTCGGTTCACAGGCTGGTACTCAATCCACTGAGCCACACCAGCCAGGGCAGACTTTTATTTTTTTAAACAAGAAATCTGCTATAATTTTTATCCTTGTTCTTCTGTAGGTAAGATGTTTGTTTTTTTCCTCTGGTTTTTAAGATTTTCTCTTTGTCTTTGGTTTTATGTAGTTTGAATATGATATGCCTAATGTTACCATATTTCTCTTGCTTAATGTTCTCTGATCTTTCTGAATCTATGGTTTGGTATCTATTTTAATTTTTTCAAGTTTTCCATTATCATTACCTTAAACATTTCTTCTGCTTTTTTTTTCCTTCTGGAATTCCAAATATGCATATATTGTCCTGTAGTTCTTGGATGTTGGAATCTTTTTCTTTTCTTTTGGTCAAGTCTACTCAGGATTACTTAGACAGTATTTTTCATTTCTGTTAGTGTTTCAATTTCTATAATTTCCTTTTGATTATTTCTTGATTTTTCATCTCTGTTTACATTGCTTAAACATTTTTTTATTGATTGATTTTAGAGAGAGAGGAGGGGGAAGAGAGAGAGAAGAGAGACATCGATTTGTTGTTCCACTTATTTATGCATTCATTAGTTACTTCTTGTATGTGCCCTGAACAGGGATTGAACCCACAACCTTGGCGAATTGGGATGATGTTCTCAGCAACTGAGCTACCGGGCTAGGGCCATTTCTGTTTACATTGACCACCTCTTCTTACATATTGTCTACTTTTTCTATGAGAGCTTTAAAAGAAAAAGTCTGGGTATTTTCCTTTCCTTGGTGAGGGTTCTCCAGAGAAACAGAATCTATCTATATAAATATTGATAATATATAATATATAAATACTACATATTTATATAATATATAAAATAAAATATTAATATTATAGAAATAGTTAATATTAATGTTAATCTTATATAATTATATATAATTTTTATAATGTTAATATAATATTATATAATTATATATAATTGATAGTTTTTATATCAATTATATATATAAAATTTCATCTATCTATCTATAAGATTTTAAGAAATTGGCTAATGTGATTATAGGGGCTGGCAAGTCCAAAATCTGCACTAGCAGGCTGGATGGAGACCCAGAGACAGCCAGTGTTGCAGTCTGAGTCCAAAGGCTGTCTGCTACAGAATTCCCTTTTGCTCAGGGGAGATCAGGCTTTTGTTATATTCTTCAACTGATTGGATGAGGCCCACCCACTTTATGGAGGGGTAATCTACTTTACTTAAAGTCAGCTGATTTAAATGTTAATCTCATCCAAAAACATTTTCACAGAAATATCTAGAATAACATTTGATCACATATCTGGATGCTATGGCACAGCAAAACTGATATATAACTATCATACTTGGTAAAGGGCCACATGTGCCTTATATGTATGTATACTTATAGCAGGGTCATATGATCTTTTCTCAAGGATTCTTTCTCAAGGTCCCCTTTATCTGAGAGACTCTGGGTCAGTGAACCCGGTAACGTAAGAGAACTGGCTGTGAGATCGGGTTTCTCCATTTGGGTGACATACAAAATTTTGGTTTACCAGACTAACTAAAATGTTCATAGGCTGCTCGTTAATTAGTGAGCACAAAGATCCCTGTGGATCAAGCTGACTCCTTACCTCTCTGACTCTACTGCCCATTGTAGCAACCTTGCCCGCTTCTGTCTGTTTTCTGGTGCTGCCACTGGCCTCTACCACATTGAAATGAGAGCCCATCTCAACAGAAGCATCTTCCACTGTCGTCTCACACGTGCCAACACAGAAAGTACAGGAATACTGAGTAGTGCTGCTCCTCTTGCCAATGGATTCCTCAATGTTTAGGTGAAGTGACTGTCCTCTCAGCCTGCCGGAGGGATACACTGAGTGGCTGAAGAGTATGTTCCACATGATCAATCCGTTCCAACATTTCTACTTCACAAATCCTTTGGATCCTTTCTTATCTATTATACCAAGAAAGTTTTAGTTTCTTAACCTACTGTCTAATTTAATGAAGGTCATTGTTGAATCTGATTTCACTCAATCAATTCAGCAAATCCTTAGACACACTCCTGGCTAATTGAGCTAATACACTCAATTCAGAATCTCTGGTGCTATAATATATCAATAATTTCAATGTTATATTCCTAATCCCTTGGCCTAGAACCCACCCATTCCTACACAGAAATCCTCCAGTACCAATATGTATTAGCAGCATCTTGCAATTCTTTCCCTGTGGAAGCTTCTCCTCTGGTGTCAGGTATCTTACCCAACTTTCTGGGGTATGCGGAGATCTGACTGCTTGTAGGTCTAGAGGTAAAGAATCACTGATGTACCTCTGCAAGGTTAATGCTTTAGTGAAGCCACTACAGGATCCTGAAGTAAGAGATGGCCAGCATCCCAGAGGGGAAGAGGCTGCTTCAGCCAGCAAGGTGGACTAAGTGAGATTTGGGAGTTCAAGGTAATCAAATTCAAACCAAACTACCAAAATGTCCCCATTCTAAGTCTTAGGGTTTTAGAATTAATCCCAAACTTTAATATGTAAGACCTGATAAGGATGTGAATTCAACTTGTGTGATAATTTGGCAATCTACAGGATTAAACACTGGATCTGATTTGTAAATACTTTCTCTTTGTAGCTATAGAAGTTAAGAAATTCTTGGAGAGCATTGAAGCTCTCTAGTTCTCTGAGTTGTCCTTTTATTCTGTGAACTCTCCAGGGCAATCAAGCTACTAGCTTTCTCAGTGGTCCTTGTGGGTATCATTCCTCCCAGAAGGGTCTAAACTAGCAAAGACCTGTGTTCAGTACGCACTTTATGCCCCACTGATAATGTAAGTGCTTGTTTCCATTTCATGCCTAAGACTATCATGATCTCATTTTCCTCTAGTGATAATGTTATTATTGACTTCAGTCGGAACACTCATAGTATTTCAAGAACAGGAGGATTAAAATGCCAGTAAAAGGTGAGTATAAAACCACTTAAAAATTGGAAGAGCAAGATGAGGTAGATAGACCACCACTATCTTCAGGTCAACCACTGAAGTCATCTGTAATTCAGGACAGGGGGAAATTCTTGCTGCCTTCTAGGTTGGAAAACTGCAGGACATTTCCATTGTGGGATACAGCTGCCCTGCTGTTCCATTGTGAGTGACTGGTAAGGAAGTACTCCATGTCTGCTACCACCCATTATTTGTCTGCTGCTGTCAGAGAAACAGGAAAATGGTGCCTGCTTTTATCCCAGTTTCCAGTTCTCACACAAGTGCATCTTGTTGTCAGAAGACTAATAACATTCAGAGCTCTGGAGCCAAAGGAATCTGGGAATTAGAGTTCTCTGGCTTCCAGTCCCTGTGGTACATAGAAAGGGCATGGACAGTAATGGGGATAAATGCAGATTGCTCCCCCCACATGGCATCTAGCAACTTTTATGAAGGCTGTCATTCCAATTCCAAATGGATGAAAAACTGTTCAGATGTTGGACCCAGACCTTCTCACTCACCACCCATCCTGTCTGCCTTATACACACATTTTGCCTACTGTTCTAGGTTTTATACTTTTCTGCCTCTCCGCTAGTTTCTGTGCCTCTCAGCTACAGAAACCAGACTACACAGAGCATGATTAAAGGAGGAAACTTAGAGGAAGAGAAGAGGGACAGGTTTTCTTTTTCCCTAGTCTAAGTCCAAGTAATGTTCTGATGACTTTGGTCCCTCTTTCTTCCTCATATTAGGACAATTGGAATTTTGAAAGTTTCTTTTAATAAAACTACCAAGAGATAGCTAGAGAGCTTAGATTTACAAAAGAACTAGGTATAATAATTTCCCAAGTAAGATTATAGTGTAAAATGTATACCTTAATATCTTTTGTATTTTTCCATAACATAGATACACACGTAGATAGATAGATAGATAGATAGATAGATAGATAGATAGAAAGATCTATCAAACCCTCTGTTATGGCAGTGCTTTCCATGTATTAATCTATTTTTAAATCCCATTCAACTCTGTGAGATGAGACAATTGAAGCTCAGAGGTTGACTAAGTGGCCCACCATCCTACAACTATTAAAGAACACTCATTTGTTCATATTGGTTTCCATGAGATATGACCGAGAAAGATACTCCAAAATTAATGAATGGGGGCTAACCAACTCAACGTGGCCTCCTGGTCAGGATCACCTTCCATCTCAGCTGAGTCCCCTAGGCTCTTTGCCCGCGGCCGTCCGGGATCCCGCACGACTGAGGTCCTGGGCTGGCGTCCTTCACAAGATGCTCCCCAGAGTCTGCAACAGCCAGAGATGGAGTAGGAGTAACCGAGGATGCCGGGAGCCGGGGCCCGAAGAAGGGGGAGGGAAGGGGGCGGGGTCGGGCCTGCCCGGTCCCCGCCCTTCCGTTCACTCCCATTGGCCGAGCATTTGCTGGCCCCCTCCCACCGCCCGCCCCCAGAGCGTCGCTTAAAGTGTGCGGAGCAGGTGCCTAGTGTGGGGCAACAAGTTTGCGCGCGTGTCCGGGCAGAGTCCTCCTCCCATTCATCACCCCGGAGCACACAACCATCTGTCGCGCGGGTCATCCTGTGGGGAGGGACTCCAGGCCGGAGGCAGCCGCCACCCGGGGACCCGCGACCAGAAGAGGGGCAGAGAGCGCAACTGGCTCCAGCGGTCCGGGGCTGGGGGCTGTGGCTGCGACCATGCAGACGTGCGCCAGGGCCTGGGGGCTGCGTCTGGGCTGCGGGGTCGCTGGCGGCCGCCGCCTGGCGGGAGGCGCGGGGCCGCTTTGGGCACGGCAGAGCCGTGACAACAGTAGCGGCGCTGGGGACAGCGGCGGGGCTGGGGCCTCGCGCCTCCTCGAGCGCCTCCTGCCCAGACACGACGACTTCGCCCGGAGGCACATCGGACCTGGGGACAAAGACCAGAAGGAGATGCTCAAGGCCCTGGGGCTGGAGGTAAGGACCCCTACCCGGCCCCCCGGACTCCGCCACACCCCGCCCGGGTTCTGCAGACTCGGCCTCTCGCTCCCGCCCGAGCTCTGCTTCGCTCTGCGTGGGACCCGCGCCCCGGCCCCGGGCCCTGGCGTGGAAGCGAGTCCGCGCTCCCGGTCCCCGTGCCTAGGCTTTCCCCTGTCGCGTATTTTCCCCTCCACTCGCTCTTCGCGCCTCAAAACCGTTTGTTTCCAATCCAAGTCGCCCTGCTGATGAGCCCTAAGTTTGGGACAGGAGGACCTCCTAGTTTATCCGATTATCTCCGGTTGCCGACTGAAATCCAACCGGGAGTGGCTAAATCGCTACCCCGCTTCATTATTTTCTTTCTTCCAAGCGATTTCTAGTTTGCTCAAAGTTGTTGTCTTTTTAAAAATAAGTCGTAATTAGGCGATTTAAATGAGGTTCCCACAAGTCTTTGTAGATGCAAAACACAGAGGTGACTCTTTTAACTCAGAAGCATTTTCCTCTCGCTTTCGTGTTCACCGACTTGCGTTTCAATTTTAGAGCATTGATGAATTGATGGAGAAGACGGTCCCCGCCAGCATCCGTTTGAAAAAACCCCTGAGAATGGAAGACCCTGTTTGTAAGTGGCCGGGAGGGCTCCTTAGACGCCGTTTGCTCTGGCCTATTTGTCTTCTGTAGTCTCTGAAAGTCCAGCTCTAAGTTAGGATTGCTCAAGACGGGGAATGAATGTTTATTAAAATAAAACAGCGGCGGGTACCTCAAGGGGGTGGAGAGGAACATTTAGTTCCATAAGCCGTCAGTTTTGTAACCTAGGATGGAGTCTGTGCAGCACCTTTCTAGGTCTTTATCAGGGCTCTCCAGGCGCCTGCAAACTTCCCAGGGAAGGCAGTGCGCAAACACGGGGGAGGGTGTCTGACTTCGCAGGCACCTGACAGGGACCCTGGTTCTTTCCTCCTTCGGGGCGGTGTCAACACCTCTACAGATCAGGATTGAGACTCAGAAGGGACAAAGGAATTGCCTACAGTGGTGCAATTAGAGAAGTCACAAAAACAAAAACGGAGAGACTCAGACATCTGGCCTCCAAGACCAAGGTTCTTTATATCACAGCAGGTTTTAATTGTTTTCTTATCTCACACCCCATTTTTTAAAATTTATACCTACTGAAAGACAGTAGTACTTTTTAAGTCTGAATGATTTTTACAGAGAAACACACAAATAAAGTTACTACTTGGTTCAGAGAACTTAGTTGAAACAGAGTTTCTTAGAATTTTATTTTATATTTTAAATGTTTTTAATGGTCTGAAGACGGTTTTCCAGGACTGAGACAAGAATCCACAAGTCAAAGGGACAGGCAGAACTGAAGAAGAGGTCTAAAAAACAAGAAAGAAAGAAAAAACCAAAAAACATACAAGCAAAAAACCAGGGAACAATTCTCCTGGAGTTAATCTGGTTTTGAAATCGTGGAGGTGTTATCTCTTTTACTTAAGGAGTCAAATGAAGAAAAGTGGATCGTTTTGTTTTGTTTTAGGCTTTAGGGCAGAGAGGACATATGGAAGGCACACTTTATTTGGTGTTAAAGTAGAGAGCTGGAGGTCTGAAGCCAGTCCAGCTCTGGCTGGCTAATGTTAAGTCAAGCTGTACTGAGGACTGCTCCCCTTGTGGTGCAGATCTGAACCCGGTCCCCTGATGGCAGGAAGCTTGTTCATAGGAGAAAATCTGGACATTTTGTTCTGTTGAATATTTCAGACCTCAGGTTAGCTGGAAGCCTTATCTATTTAAGGAAATCAGAATCCTGATTCTTTGGATGTTTAAGGAATGAAGAGCTGTATATTTTTAAAGCAGGCTTTAGGTGAATGTGTAAACAAATATTGGATTGGCCAAAAAGACTGTTTAGTTTTTTCTGTAAAATAAAAGACACGGTTTTCATTTTCACCAATAACTTTACTAATTTTGACGTTTTGAGTATGTTGGCTGTCTCCCACTATTGGCTTCTAGTGGGTAGAGGCCAGGGGAGCTGCTAAACATCTTCCAATGCATAAGACAGCCCCACAGCAAAGAATTATTTGGCCAAAATGTCAATAGTACCTAGAAACTTCACAAACCACTTTTGACATGTTCCATCAGTCACAGCACCTTCCCCATACACTGTTCACATCATTTTTGTATTTCATTTGTGTTTTTACCTTCCTTGAAATAATAAAGCATAGTACACTGAAAATGGTGTGTATCTTCCATCTTCCATATTAAATGGCTGCACAAAAATTAATCAATTTTTATAAGTTTTTTTTTAATGCACGCTGATATGACAGCTTTCACAATACAATCTAAAAAAAATTGTTTTGAATGAAGTTCAAGACAACCAAGCACTACTAGAGCCATGTATGGAAAAAATGAAACAATTTTTTTGGCCAACCCCAAAAATGCCTTTCTGAGACTTTCAAAGTCAGAGAATGTTTAGGTCAGTTGTTTTTACAATATAATCTAAAATAAGATGTACTTTAAAAGCATTAAAGCCTCAGAAATGTGTCAAAGGTTTTTAGTTAAGCTACTTGTTAACAGTTGAATAATTTGAATATGAGGGGATTCCATCTCTCTCTCCTTGGAAGCAAATTCTTGATAAGTAATTAGCAACTTAAGTGTAAACTTTAAGCTCTGCAGCTTCTGTGAGGTGTGGGGCTGGTTCCATCTGGTTGGTCTGAGGTGACTCAGAAAGTGCATGGTCAGGAGTCTTCCCTTGCCCTGAAGTGGACTGGCTCTCCAGCAAAGCTTGTTTCCTGGAAGAGTGGCCTGGGGCTGGGGCGTGGGTGGGGGTGGTGCACAGGATACATCAGAAAGGCTTCAGTGTTTTACTCAGAGATGTGTGCATGTCATTGGTAATGAATATTCTCCACATAGGGTGAGCAAATTGGTATAGGTAACTTCCAATAGTAGCGTTTCCATTTTAGGTGGGGCAGCATTATCCAAACTTTGTTTAACATGCATGGCTGTGTTCTGTTGTAGTCAGAGAGGAATTCTAGACCAAATTTTTGTTTGCCATATATAGAGAAAACTAATTAGAGCTAGTTAGTCATGAGTCCTCTGTGCCCTCATAGCTGAGTAAAAATACTGTGAGAACTGTAAGCAGCGTGAAGATATTTGGGTTAGTTCTTATGAATAACTTCATAATCTCAAGAGTTTATGTAGTGCTTATCATGTATTAGGTACCTTGTAAAGTACTTTCGTCTATTAATTTAATCCTTATTATAACCCTGGAAAGTAAATACCATATCATCTCTGTTTTAAAGACGAAGAAACCATGGTATACAGTGGACACGTAACTTGCCCAAGGTCACAGCTATTGAGTGGTGGAGAGAGAAATTAATCCAACCCAGGCAGTCCAGCTCCACTATGCACACTCCAACTGCCAGTCTACGCTGTCTTCGTTGTGTCCTCTGCAAGGGGGTGTGTGTACAAAGTAGAAAGTTTCTGTCCTGACTCTCTGAGGTATCCAGTTTCCAGATGTGCACAGATTCAGTCACATTGAAATCAGTGCCATTTGCCACCTGCCCCAGGGGAAAGCAGCAGCATGCTGAGAGCCGAGGTTTGGGAACCCTCTGCCTGCTGTCAGGGTGCAGACCTGGTGCTGGGTGCTGAAGGGTGGGTAGTGATGTTCTGCTGGACAAGTCTGGGGGAGGCTGCTGCAGGCAGAGGGACCAGCATGCACGGGACAGAGTGGCCTGACAGAGTGAGGGAAGTACAGATGGTCCATCTGTCATGCAGGATCCTCCCCCTCCTCTTGGACACTTCAGGAAGTGCCATGAAAGAATGCCTTGATTATTAGTTGGCTTCTCAGTAAGTCATACTTCAGAGAAATAAGCACAGCTACTCAGTTCAAAAAGCCTACCAGTTTCATCCAATCGAGTCCATCCTCCCTCACGCTCAGACATAAAACACAAGGGAAACAAATAAGAAGGAACATTTGTTTCTCTGGATGGTCATTATGGATGATTTTAGCTTTCTTTCTGTTACTTTGTTTTTTTGAGGTTTTCTGCCATAACTATGTCTTCATCTTGGAATCAATACAAAATATAAAAGTACTTTCAAGATGAAGCCAATCAGTTTTAGGTATGGAATGCCTCACCGTTTAGTATTTTCAGGGAAGGCACCTCAAGTTAACGGTACTGAACTAGTCCATAGTTTCATGGAAGCTGCAGGGTTTAAAGTTTACACAAAACTTCACCTTGCTTATTGTGGGCATGCTTAGAAAGAGAGGAACTAAACTGCCTAAATTGGTCAGCCGGAACTGAGAAGCTGAGCTGTCAGAATGAGACTTCTGATGGACTTGTGAGAACTTAAATGTTCTAAGCTGCCTTGCTTGGAGTGACTTTTAATGGAGGGTAGTGAGCAGAGGGGAGGGGTGTTGTGTAATGCAGCTGCAGGTGGTGACTCATTCACCCCAGTGGCGTTGGGCACTCTCCTGAACTGACCCCAAGGACACCTAGACAGATGGAGTGGCTGTTCCTCAGGCTGTGGACGTCAGTTGTCTTCTAGCCAGATGATGTCTGTCAACATGCTGTGCCTGTAGACTCCACAGTCTATGACAAGGCTCTCCTTTGGCTATTCCTCACTCCTTCAGTTCCCGGCTTAAATGAATTATTATTTCATCCTGAACTAGGATTTTCATTACACAGTTGTGGAAATAAATAAAGACCAGCCAAATGATGAAAGCTTCTGAACTTGCTGTAGGAGTTAGCCTTTTGTTTTGGCAGAGAAGTGAGTAATCCTTATAGTGAGAGAAATATCGATTTATTGTTTCACTCATTTATGCATTCATCAGTTGATTCCTACAACTTTGGCACAGCAGGATGACACTCTAACCAACTGAGCTACCCAGCCTGTCATCTGTACTTCTGACCAACAAGCTATTAATTGAAAGTTTCCATGACCCACTTCATTGGGTTTGATTAATTTGCTGGAGTAGCTCACAGAACTCAGAAATGTCTCCTGAAGTTTACCAGTTTATTATAAAGGATTTTATAACAGATACTGGTGGGTACTCAAATGGAGAGGTACATAGAGCGAGGTCTGGAAGGGTCCAGAGCACAGGACCTTCTGTCCCCATGGAACAGAGGTGCAACCTCTCAGCATCCATCACAGAAACTCATCAAATCTGTTGTTCAAGAATTTTTATAGAACTTAATCTGAACCTTCCCGATCTTCCCCTTCCCAGAGGTCTGTGGGTGGGGCTAAAAGTGCCAACCCTCTAATCACTTGGTCTTTCTAGTGGTCAATCCTATCCTGAGGCCAGGTAAGGACTCCACCCTAAATTACTTCATTATCAGAAACTTGAATGGATCAAAAGGACTTAGAGAGTAAAAAGATTCCTATTACTCAGGAAATCCCAAAGACAAAGACCAAATACATTCCTACTATACTATAGGGATATTTTAGATAAATATGTGGTGGTATCTCCTGATAGAAGTAGAGAAGTAAAAATATTTATTTTAAAATAGATGAATCTGAAAATAAATTATAATCATTTCCTCTCTTTTAAATTTAGAACACTAAACTAGAAATATCAGTCTTTATAAAGTATCATTTTTAACATTAAAATGTTTTGGACAGTAAACCTATGAGGTAAACTGAGGTAAGCTCAAATGACCAGAAATTTGAGTTTATTTGGGAATGAATAGTGGAATTGCACGTCAGGGAACACAAGCCGTGTCAACTACAGGCAAGTCCTGTCCGTTGAAGGTTTCAGGCAGGCTGTTTTTATGGGCAAGGAGCCCCAAGGGGGAAGCCAGAACCAGAGTCCAAGCAGTAAGTTCATTTGTCAGGAGGTAAGTCTCAATCTTCTGTAGGGGAGACATTTATGGGAAATCTGCCTCTCGGTTCTTAAGTTACCTTCTGAAGGGGAGCATGTATGAGATTCTCCATTTCATATCCTCTGGTTCCATTTTAGATTGAAATCTTTTCACAAGGCATTCTTATTTTTTGATATACAACGGATACAATCACGCTGACGTGATGAGACACCGAGAAGGCCATGTGTTTGGGACAGAGAATATAACGTGTAAAACAACTTTTTTGATTTATCTTCATCTTATTAAAAGAGCATGGAATTATCAGAGATATTTTATATAAATGAAACCACTACTTTAACAATATTTTTAAAATTGATTCTTTTTTGGAACAGCCATTGTATCAGTTATCTTTTGCTATATAAGTAATTACTGTAAAACTTGGTGGCTTAAAAGAACAGTTTTTGTGTGTCAGGAATCCAGGAACAACTAAGCAGAGTGATTCTGGCTTCTTGTGCGGGTACAGTCATACATCGGCGGATGTCCAACCAGGGCTGGAGGGGCCTCTTTCAAGGTGGCTCACTCCGACTGCTAGCAAGCTGGTGCCAGCTGTTAGTGGGCAGCCTTAGTGTCTTCTCAGTGGCTTTCTCCACAGGCCGTTTGAGTGTCCCCAATACATGGCAGCTGGATTCCCTCAGAGCCAGGGATTCTACAGAGAAGGAAAGCCAGGCAGAAGCTATCCTTTTTATGACCTAGACTTAGAAGTCCAATAGCATTACTTAGACCATATTCTATCCATTACAGTGAGTCGCTAATTATGACCCAAGAGAAGGGCAATTCCTTCCCACCTTTTGAAGGGAGGAGTGTAAAGATTGCAGACATGTTTTTTAAACTACCATGTTCATCCACGTTAAATTATATTAAGTTTTATCTAACTTTAAAAAGTATTCAATGCTATCAAAATAAAATCAATTATACTGTACTGTAAATATAGTGTTACTCTTGAGGACGATTAAGGGACATAGGGCCATTTGCCCATATACTAAATGTTGTCACTGAGTTATTGGCTACCACCATAGAGTTACAAGCTATCGCCAAATCTATTTTTATAGCTTCCTCTATCTGCTTTCATTCCTCATTTATTGAAAGGTTTCTATGGAAAATAAGACAGTGTTTTAGGCACTGAGAGTACAAGAGTAAGGAGGTAAAAGATGATAAAGATATGATCCCTGAGGGAGTGTAGGGTATAACTGATAGGGAGATAGATGTTTAATAGCTCACCAGGTCTGTAAATAAGATGAATGGCTTAGCTGAGGCTATGGCATGAACAGAGCCATGCAAGTATGGACATACCTAGTTATTTGAGGAATGGCATATAGAACACGAGGCTTCAGAGAGGCGTGGAAAGCAAGGTATGGAGTGCTCAGAACCTGGTAAGAGATTTGTTCTCCTCTCTGTAATAGGGAGACATTAACAATTATTACAGAGGGAAGGGACATGGCTCAATGTGTTTTGTGAAGTGCCTCTAAGGTCAGAGCCAAGGAGGCAAATTGAGAGGTTGCTGGAGAGTTTAGAGGTGTGATGTTAAATACGTATTAGTTCAGGTCTGCAGGAGGCCGTTACCAAGACAATATTAGATGTGCAAGGAATTTATTGGGGATGGGAGCAGAAGAAGGCAGGGAAGCCTTTAGACTGAGTAATTCTGACCCTCGTGGAAGGAGGGAGACAGATGGAAGGAGGACTGGGTAGGAGAAATCTTAGACTGCAGCACAGGTACAAGAAAGTTTGGGCAGTCTGGATGGAGTCCTTGACCTGAAGTGCCCATGGCAGGAGTCTCACGTCTTGCAGGAATGGGTCTGCATTAGTTCTCCTGCTGGGCTTAGTAATTGGCTGGGAGCAGCCTGTGGGAAGTGTGGTTTCTGTACAAACATGGTGGTTGACCCAGAAGGGCAGCATGTGGGGCTACTGGTCACTTTCTAGGCTCAGTGCCTTTGGGGGACTGATGGTGCTGTCATTAACAGAAAGGGAATAGGGAGAAGTACAGGGTCCTGGAGGGAGGCAAAATCATGAATCTTGTTTGAGCAGAATGCAGTTTGAGGTGCTCATGGAACGTCATTTGGAAAGGTTGAAGCAATAGTTGGAAATATGAGTCTAGAGCTCAGGAGAGGCATGAGATAGAGTTGCAACTGCAGTGAGTCTTCTGAATGAACTTAAGGGAAGGAGTGAGATTTCCTAGGGATGGAGTATGGGGAAGAAGGGGGAAGCCAGGATCTTACGAATGGAGCATGTGAAAGGAGGGAGGCAGAGCAGTCTGAGAGGGAGCGATCCAGGAGGTTGGATGATTGATTTCAGGCAGGGGGTTGTGGGCCCCGGTGCCATAGCCTAGACCTTTCTTAGCCATGAGAGGGAAGAAAGTCCATTTGAAGATATAAGGGTACTCTAAGATCAGAGGAGTTGAGGAACTGCCTGCCTCACAATCTGAGAGGTAGGAATGGTGAGACTGAGTGGTAGAGAAAAGTGGAAAATTTTCAGAAGAGCTATTGTGAACATCTGGTCGTGAGGAACCTAGATCAACCTGCATGGAGAACCTGCTGAGATTGAAAGGCTTGAATTGTAAAGACTGTTAAGATCCCCTCACCTTGGCATCATTTAGTGACCTTGGAGCAAGAACACAGAAATGTGGTGACTGAATTTAGCTGAGGTTGAGGATTGACAAAGTCAGGAGGCCAAGGGTTTCAAGGTCTGCTAGCACAGGTTGGCTGGGGTGGGAGAGAGGTGAGGCAGTCTGGGCAGTCCTCATTGGACTGGGAGTGACCCCAACCCCACCCCCTTCTCGGAGCTGCTTACCTCTGAGTCAGCTCAGGATTTTAGGGGCAGGTGCTGGACTAGGGAGGTTGTGAGCTGCTTGCAGGGGGTCTGTGTTTTGACTTCTGCTCCTTGTGTACTCATTCCACCCCACCAAATGGCACTGGACCTTGACTGGGCTGCCTCATGTGATGTGTGAATAACATATCATTTTGACTTCTTAGGTTTGTTTTACTTATTTAACCCAAGGTATTTTTATAAAACTCTAAACTGGGGATTTTAGTAAGGATTCTCAATGTCTATATTGTCAATATACTAATTGATTAAACAACAAGGAAACAAAATTTGGAAAATATGAAATTATTGTAGGTACTGCATTATTTCACAGAACTTGTTTAATAACTGCAAGTTTCCATTTATAAATGTTTCACTGAAGCTCATGCTTTTAGAGATGTGAGAACAATTTGTACTTTGATTTGTCAAGGGTTCTGTGATGGGTGAGTTATTATGCGCATTGAGTTAGCTGTTTGTGGCAATTTAAGTGAATTTTCATTGCAACACTTTGATTCACGTGTATTTTCTGAGCACCTACTATGTGCCTAGCAACTCACTATGCCCCTGCCCACATAGAGATTGTAATTTAGTTGTTGAGATTCTGGGATGGACTACAAATATCTCCACATGCTTATTCCTTTGATTTATAAAAAATTATCTCTTTCCTGCAAGTGTGTTGGATTGTTTGAGTTGGACTCTTATCCTTTCCTTTCTGTTCTTGTCCTGCTGGCCACAGCAATGTACCCACACGGCAGCAAAGAAGAAAAACAAATGCTCCAGGACTTCCACCCAGATTCTCATTTCCAACTAATCATTTGACCTGATTATGTAGGTCTACTGCTGTTCAGATAAATATTATGAATTGTAATGTTTCTCTAGAAAATGTTCATACATTGAATGAAGAGAGGCTGTGGAGGAGGCCTCCCCTAGAAAGCAGTGTGACCCAAGTTCAAGGAGTAAATAACCGACATGGTGCCTCTCATTCCAGCTTCCCCGCTGTGGAGTGCAGTTCTGGTTTTCCTACAGCTGCTATAAAGATCTTTAATCTGTGTATCTTTTGGGAGAGCAGGAAGAGCTGTAGGGACTGCACACTTCTTTGGAGATGAGGAACCAAGGAGCCATCAGAAACACACACTGGCTGTTCCTCAGCTCCTTTTATCGTGAGATGCCCCAAAAAGAGTCTAATCCCTGAGGGTCATTTGGGGCTGGGAGTGGAGGGGTGTTAATTGGCTGAGCAAGAAGACAGGGAAGAACCTGGCAGGATTAGGACCAAGGGAGTCAGAGTCAGGCCTCGGTGGTGCTGTCCTGACCACATCCTGTCACATGGGGTGGGTGCCCCTCTGCCAGTCATAAAGGGTTTTCTTTTTTTTTTCTTTTTCTCTTAAATATTTTATTTATTTTTAGAGAGAGGGGAAGAGAGGGAGAAAGAGAGGGAGAGAAACATCAGTGTGTGGTTGCCTCTCGCACACCCCCCATCAGGGACCCTGCCTGCAACCCAGGCATGTTCCCTGACTGGGACTCCAACCGGTGACCCTTGGATTTGCAGGCCAGCACTCAATCCACTGAGCCACATTGCCAGGGCCACGAAAGGGTTTTCAACACAAAGAGTTCCCATTCCATTATTCTATACTACACAGAGCTTGTGAATTTGTTTGCCTTCCTGGAGTGAACAAAATCTGTGCCCCACAGGCTTTGGTTGTAAAACCCTCTTTTTAGGGGAAGGACACTTGTAGGAGTAGGGTTCGGGCTCAGGGTAAGTAGGGTTAAGCCAGGCTGTTATGGGGGAGAGAGAAGGGGGCTGCCAATGATTAGGTGATACTACGAAAAGACTACACATTAGGGTGGAATTTGTACACAAATTCTGGCGTTCACCTGAAAATCAGAGAATCCTGATAAATGCTATCACTCATGCTCTATCTTGATTGAGACCCTCAGCCCTGCTGCATGGTTTCCTGAGCAGCTTTAAATCCAAAGATCTACATCTTAGCAAGAAAAATATGCCCAGGCAGGCTCTGTCCTCATATTCTGGACCCAGCTTTCCCTTTCAACCTCTGTCCTCATATTCTGGACCCAGCTTTCCCTTTCAGCCTCTGGCAGAAAAAGGCCTTTCTGGGCAAATTCAAATATGAGTGTGTTGGTTTTCAGTCCCGACGATTTCCTAGGAGAACTGTTCCGAGTGTCTTGCCAAGCACACGAGGCAAGCTGGGTGGCTGCTCAGTGGTGGGCGCTACCGGGCTGCCCAGAAAATACTCTTTGGATGGCCAGCCGCTGTGTGGACCGCCAGGTGTCTGTGCCCATGTTTCATAGAGAGGGTTTCATTCTGGGCATAATGTCTTAATTTAATTTACATTTTTGAATAAATAAAATAGGTACATTGTCCAAACTTCAAAAACACAAAAAATGTACAGGGAAAAGCAAGACTCCTTCCCAATTATCAGTTTCTTGAGAATTAGTTGAAGATATTCCTTTAACATACAACATATGCATATATAGTTATTTTTTTAAAAAATATAAATGGCAGAATAATACAGGCATAGGCAAAAGTAGGGTTACAAGTGTGAGTACCCAAAACAGTTTATTCTTGTATTATTAGTTATTATTATATTATTTGTATTACAATTATAAACCTATTTTTGCCCACTCCTGTATATACTCTGTGGAAACTTAGGCATAAGTTTTTAGATTGTTTTAAAAAAGCGAAAGCAAAGCATGGTTATATTTATCCATGTAATTGAGACGAAAACCTCATAATGTGTTTAAGGTAATGGGTTAAGGGTGGGGAACGTTGTGTACACAATGTGTGTTTGGGTGTACCAGGTGTCTTAACCCATGTAGCCTGCTTGTTCATTCTGATGATATCTTCCCAGATCTTGTCAAAATTCATGTATATGGGAAATTACAACCTAAGCCCAGTAGTGCCTTGAATATCTAACAGCTAAATTGGCTTATTCCTGTTAGAAAGTATTTATTTGGTGGAGTAGTTGGTACAAAGTTCTCCTTGATATTTTAGGTGCAAGTAGCAAGGGAGTGGCTGCTGGAAAGGCTGTTACGTGGAATTATATGAGGAAGAAGCATTTCTTCTGAATTCTGAGAAGCAGGAACAGTGTGAGACCCACCTGTGGATTCTTATGGAGGGGTGCCAAGGCCACTGAACTTTGTCCTTGGTACATTAGGATCAGAGCATTATGCAATGCCCTGAGGCAGAGAAATAAATAAGATCAGAAGCAGGGGTTTTATTTTTCCACCGGAAAGAGCTTACTGCTGAGATTCCTGAAGGATAGCTTGAGGGTTTTCATGGCCTGGGGTGCACAGTAAAGTATTTAGGGTATTTAGGGTATCTGGCTGCCCTGCCAGGCTTGCCAGGCAGGCATTTGGAGAATGGTAGGTTGTCTCCAAGTGTTTTATATGTTTCTTAAAATTTTATTTTTCAATTACAGTTCACATTCAATATTATTTTGTTTTTGTTTCAGGGGTACAACATAGTGGTTAGAGCAGGGGTGTCAAACTCATTTCCACCCAGGACCACAGTAGCCTCGCAGTTGCCTTCAAAGGGCCGAATGTAATTTAGGACTGTATAAATGTAACTGCTCCTTAACTAGGGACAAGGAGCTCACAGCTGCTGCCGGGTAGAAACAAGGTGCCGGGCCGGATAAAACAAGGTGGAGGGCTGGATTTGGCCCGTGGGCCTTGTGTTTGCCACCTTTGGATTAGACAGTCATATACTTTACAAAGCAGTCCCCTGATATTTCAATTATCCACTTGGCATCACACATAGTTATTAGAATATTATTGGCTATATTTCCTCTGCTGTATTCTACATCCCCATGACTATTTTGTAATTACCAATTTGTACTTCTTAGTTCCTTCACTTTTTCACCCACTCTCCCAAACCACTCCGCTCTGTCAATCATCAGTCTGATCTCTGTACCTGTGAATTTTTTAATGGATACCCCATTTCTCAATCTGTCTCATTTCCCCTCTGCTTAGTTTCCTGGCTGTTTACAAGGAAGAGAGTTACTGGGACTGGACGTGTCTACAAGAGGAAGCTGTTTGTCAAGTCGGGAGGAAAAGTGTGAGGAATGTGCTGTGGGATTTGCTCTGGGGGAAACCTGAACTCCTCCCTTTCTCCCCTCTGTCCACACAGCTCTCTTTGAGCTGCCCGGGGTCTGCATGACGCAACTGCCTCTTTATAATGCTTCTCTTACTAGGTAGGGGAAAAGGTCACCACTTTGGAAGAGGATCCCAAACTATTTTCTCTAGAAGACAATTCTTTTCCAAGGGAGAAAGAAATCTCGATGTGCTGTGAAGTGCAGTGGCAGACATTGCTGGCCAAGACCAGGGCTTCTGTTTAGATGAGTTACACCCTCAAACTGGCCCTTAGAGATGGACTCTGCTGTGTTCCGTTTTAGCTGCATTCGGCAGGTGGGTCTCTGGCGTGGACTTCCCCTTCTCTCCTTTTCTCCATGTCCTTTGGCATCATTTAACAGAGCAGCTCAAACTCTGGCTCCTAAATATCCTGGCTATTCTGTCAGTTGAGTGAAAAGTAAGATTTTATTACTTTGGGTATGAGAAGTAGCAGCCAGTGAACAAACACTTGAAACAATTCAGACACTCACTAAGCTGCGTGTTTGGGGGATGTTTTTGGTTTTTTGTGATAGGTAAAGCCTGAGTTCTTGATTTTATCACAGTAAGAAGCAGCTTAACTCTGGGAATAGTGACAATGGATGAGTGGATGGGAAAGGCTTCAAGAGCATGCTCACTTTCAGAAGCATGACCAAGTACCTACCCTGCTCTTCATGGCTCAGGAGCATCCATTAGCTTGTGTACAGAACAGCTAGCTCATTCTATGAACTCACTTTGTTCCAAGTAGAAAGTAAAATCGCTCATAAAGCTCAGGCTAAGCTGGAGCCAGTCAGGGAATATTCATTATAGCCCTAAGCCAGGTAAGGGCAGAGCCCTCAGGTCCCTGTAGGAACTAGAGTATATGTGTTGTAGGGTTAGAGACTTCTGTATCTCAAATCGAACCATTTTTATGCTTCTGGGTCTTATTTATAATTAACTGTTTTGCTATTCATTTATGCTAATTGACCTTTAAAGGTTTTTCAAGAGTTTCATTCAAGTGTGTAAGATACAGTGGCAGCTGTGAGGGATGCTAGGATATATCTGGAGACCCTGAAGTGACCCGGAAGGCAGCAGTGGGCTCCTGGCTGGTCTGGTTTGGTGTCTTCTCTTCCTTACTGTTGAAAGCACATGGGTAGGACAGGACCAGAGCTTGGGTGGCAGGACGCTGCTGAAGGATGGAGAAACCGGGCTATAGTAGAGGCTTGCTTACTGGGGTGCTTCCTGGGCAGCCCTTCTGGGAGATATGAGAAAATGGGTTTTCTTGCCAAAGGAAAAACCAGATCCCTCCTTCATTCTAGTTGAGAGTTTAGGGTCTCCAGATACATATCAGTATTGGCATAAATGAAGAACAAAACAACTAATGATAGATAATACCTGGAAGCATAAAAATGATCGACAGACACAGACACAGGCACAGATGTCTCAGCTGAGACAGCTCCAGGAGGAAGATCTTAGCAGCAGAGGGGCAGCGCTGGGCCCACTGCAGCCATCTCCTTGTGCCTCTGGGGGTTCAGTCATTCCTTTTTCTCGGTTTCCATGAACTCACTTGCCCACAGTCCAATCTTTTAAGGGGTAAAAGTGAAAAACTTAAAAAACTAATTTTATTAAAACATAGTTGACATACAATGTTGTATGAGTTTCAGGTGTACAATGTATTGATGCAACATCTATTTACCTTATTATGAAGTGATCACAGTGAGTCTAGTACCCATGTGTCACCTTACAAAGTTATTACGGTCTTATTGACTATTTTCTGTGTTGTGCCTTGCATGCCCATGACTGACTTATTTTTTATTAATAGAAATGAAAACGTTTTAGTCACTCAAAAGAATTATACCAGGACAAGTGAAGCTTGAGAAGCAAGGCTTGTTGATCCTGTAGTGGTTCTGCCATCACATGGTGCATTCCTCCTATGTGTGCTGTGTCCAAGTTTCCCCTTTCTTGTAAGGTCACCGGTCATTATATTAGGGATGACCCTAACACAGCATGACTTCGTCTTAACTTGAGCACCTCAGTAAAACCCCATTTCCAAATTAAGTCACATTCACAGGTACCTGGGGTTAGAGCTTCAGCATATCATTTTAAGATTTTTATTTACTTACTTTTTTTTTTTGAGAGAGAGGAGAAGGGAGGGAGAAAGAGAGGGAGAGAAACATCGATGTGTGAGAGATATATCAATTAGTTGCCTCTCACATGCCCTCAACTGGAGACTTAGCCCACAACCTAGGCATGTGCCCTGATGAGGAATCGAAACAGTGTCCTTTTGGTTTGCAGGCTGGTGCTCAATCCACTGAGCTACACCAGCCAGGGCAGCACATTGTTTTAGAGGACACAGTTCAACCCACGACACTCCCTTGCTCATCTCTCTGCTGGACTATTGTGCTGGCCTCTTATTGTATCTCCCTGTTTCCAGGGCCTCCCCTCTGACCTGTCTACACTACCAATAGAATTATCTTTCTATAATGTAGAGAGGAAAATCATATTATTTTATACTCTGACTTCCAAAGCTTAAATTTGTGATTTGACAAAGCACTTCACAGACTGCTCTCCCTTTAGAGCTGGGCATTTTGTTCTCATGGCTTAATACAAAATAGGAACCTGTCCCTCTTGCACAGGATTTTAATTGAAGCTGGTCTTGCTGAATCATGTGCCTGCCAATAACTAATTAATCTCCCCTCCTACTGGGCTTCTCAATCACTCTGCCCTAAGAAGACTTCGGGAAGTGGTTGGATTTCTTGCATGGTTGTTCCTAAGGATGCTGTATTTGCATATCTCCTCAGATACTGGTTTATTATATTCTACTTTCACTTTCATTTCCTAAACTTTCAATGGAAGAAGGTAAGATTGCCCATCATCAGGCAGCTGGATTATATTTACTCATGAAACTGATACTTACAAAACTGTTCTCTCTTTCCTTAACCTCCTCTGGCAAAATGGCCCTTCTCTTGTGAATTTATTTCCTGTGAAAGTTTGTGGAGTGGGAGGGTGGGCTGGAGGGTGAAAGTGTTTTCACTGAGGATAAAGAAGGATTAAAGAGAATAATATTCACATAGAGTTCTGTAGGGTGAAAACGATGTGAAGCATCATCTTAGCCCGTTTGCCGTCTTAGAGACAGCTGTACCTCCCTGGCTGTCCTCTGATGTAAGTGACAGTAAAGTCAGTCCGGTCCACGATTTTAGTTGCAGAGTCCCTAAGGAGATGTTAAAGGGGCAGAAGTTTGCCCAACTCGTTAAATCTCAGTTCAGTTTTAGCAGTGTGATCTATCTAGCTGCAGAAGGGCAGAGAAAAAGCCACGTGAGGTCACTTGTACCTAGAAAGTATCTTTCAGTGTCAGTGCTATACATTTAGCAGATCGGAACCTGGCCCCC
>VMDR010012255.1:0-26893 GCA_007922815.1 Macrotus californicus | reverse complement strand
ATATCCAGTTTTTCAGCTCTTGCATTCAGTGGGTTTATAATGGAAATGTTCAGGCTGACGTCTGGCTGTGCCAGGGCTCTTTGTAATTCATCCAGGTCTTCTCATTTCTAGTCCAGACCGCTAATAGGTCTCTCCCTGCATCCTTGCATGAAATTGTTCGTTGAGTGTGTGTTCCTTGAGTTTGGTAAGAATTTATGATAAACATTAGTTCCTTGTTCTTTTGTCAGAAAGAAAACATTAATAGAAACAAAATCAGGAAAAGCTATGTGCTGAACAGCCTAGTGTAAGTGTATAGTTATTGGGAACTATCAAAAATATCCTTTGTCTTTTTACCTGCTTTGTCTAAAAGCCTGCAGGTTGTGGGTTTGGAGTCAGCAGTAAGTCTTTGAAGAAATTGGCAATTTCTCAAAGAGAATAGTCAGCTATTAGTGCCTAATGCTTAAGTACAGTGTGACCCTTTACCAAGGGGAGGGGGGAGTATCAGATGTATGTCACAATCTTAAAAATGAAGTAGTGACACAGTGTTAACTGAAATTCTTAAATCAATGGCTGTCCTCTGGGAATGGTATTGCCCACTTACGGGGCACTTGAGAACACCTGAGGGTATCTTACTGAGAATCGCTTTATTGTCATTATGCCTGTGGATTGTATAGTTTTGTTGCCCCAATAGTCAAGATTTTTCTTTTCTAATTTGTCAAGCTAGGGTTGACTCAGAACTCTGTCCCTAAAAGCCATCATAAGAGCCACAATCAGAACTGTCTCTGGGCCCAGTAAAGATGATCCAGCTGAGTAAAGGGGAAGCCCTAGTGAAGAATCTGTCTTGAGAAGGCATCTGTTGTTCAAGTTCAGTTAGCTATACTCCAACATCACTGTTCTCCCTGTCCCCACCCACACAGGAAAGCAAGGAACCTTGATTTATTTTACTAAATGGTCTGTTTTTTATCATTGGCAACTAATCAGTTTTTAAATGGTGTGTTGGCCACACAAAATGTCTATCTAGTGCCCAATTTGTGATAATTCTAGTTTAAAATAAACCAAGCAGAAGACATGTAAGTGATAACATTTTAAAATTCTTTTATCATCTACATGTTTCCAGCTATAAATATTGTCTCATACCAGAAAAGACAATAGACTTTCTTTGCCTAATCTTCCTTCCTATCCAGGTGTTCATTGGCACTGTCATGCTATCAAATAACAAAACTGGCCTGCAAGTTATTTTAAGAATAGGTAGTTCCTATTTGGAAATACATGATAACCCAAGCTTCACTTATCCTGGTATTGATATTGCCAGGTGGTTTGGGTTATGTATTCCTCCAGTCCATAAGTAGAGCCCATCCCTGCTTTCTTACACCAGTGATCACTATTGACTCCTGAATCTCTCCCTAACCCACGTTGGAATCTCTGGACTCCAGATGAGCCTCAGATAGTAACTACATCTATAAGAGTGCTTTTCTCATAAGATTAACATCAAACTTTTAAAATTCTTTTCACATTAATCATATTTCTGGTCTTTTAAGACAGTTCCCCCACTGTAGGAGAGAGCACTAGGCTGCCCCCTGGCAATGTTCATCTTCGTGGGTGGGCTCTAGGTGGATGCTGGCCCACACCAGCATGGCCAGCCTTCCTGAGCTGACTTGCTAATGGGTGGTGCCCTGTTGACCAAGTCACAGCCCTGAGTGCTGCAGGTTCGCCTGCTTAGTCTAGCACAGGACAAAACCAGGAAACCTGAAGGTAATGTGAGAACAGGCTCTTTGCTAACACAGTGGCTGTTGATTTCTGTATGCTGGCTTTGAGATGGAGAAAAATTTATCAATCTACTGTAATCTGAGAATAAGCAGATAGTATATTTCCCTATATATCCTCTAGCCTCCTCTCTAACATACGCACATACACACATTAAAACCTTTATGAGAATTCAAATTTAAACAATCTCCTGAAAGTGCCCCAGGGTCTAATCCATGGCCTGGTGACCTGACTTGGTCTTGACATCAGCTGAGTTATGAAAATGTTCTGCCACTTTTGTTTACGTGAATACTGGAGCGCTTTCGGCACATCCAACAAACCAGACACCACAGCCTTGCCACCCTCTCAGCAGCATCTAGCATCCTCTTAGGAGCCCACAGAAGCCCAGGAGCCACTGCCCAGCCTTGCTGCAGCTCACTCCCCAGGGCCAGGCCAACCTACTTTCATTCCTTGGCAGGAAATTGCTCAGGTGCATGAGCTCCACAGTCTTCCCTTCAAGAGCAATTTAATTTTCTGCTGTCCTAGTTGCTGGGCTGGTGCCTGGACTTAAATGATCCACCCATTTGGATCTTCAAACAGCTTCTAACTCTTGTCCGGAAACTCACCCTAAATTCTAAAATTGTGGGATATTTTTATAACCTGGGACTTTGAGGTGCTAGCCTGATTCTCCAAACCTTGCCTCACTCTAGAGTCAGTCTAGCATAGTGACTGTTCCCTCAAGTAGCTACATACTTGTCCGTGGTGCAGTGGCAAGGTCCAGGCACTGTCACCCCATAATTAGTCTGAGTGTCCCTCTGCTGTCCAGACCTGATACCCAGGATGTTAGTGATTTCTCCAAAGAGTAGCCTGCCAAACACAGAGCCCAGGAACAGAACATAAGTAAATGGTTTTTATTCTGTGTACCTTTTTACTTTTTTTTTATTTTATTTTTTCCATTACCATTTATCTCCCTTTTACCCCCTCACCCCTGCAATCACCACACTGTTGTCCATGTCCATGAGTCCTCTTTCCTTTTTGTTCAATACCTCCACCCCCCAACCATCCCCCGGTGGCTGTCATCCTGCTCTCTACCTATGAGTCTGTCTCAAGTTTGTTTGTTGGTTCAGTTGTTCATTAGATTCCACATGTGCATGAAATCATATGGTATTTGTCCTTCTCTGACTAACTTATTTCACTTAGCATAATGTTCTCCAGGTCCATCAATGCTGTCACAAAGGGTAAATTTCTTCTTATTACAGCTGAGATGTATTCCATTGCGTAAATGCCCCATAGTTGTTTTACCCACTCATCTACTGGTGGACATTGGGGCTGCTTCCATATTTTAGGGATTGTAAATAATGCTGCAGTGTACACGGGATGATTCTTTCAAATCAGTGTTTTTGCTTCCTTTGGATATATTCCCAAGAGTGAGATTGCTGGGTCAAAAGGCAGATCCATTTTTAATCTTTTGCGGTATCTCCATACTGCTTTCCACAGTGGCTGCACCAGTCTGCATTCCCATCAACAGTGCACAAGTTTCCCCTTTCACCACATCCTTGCCAGAACTTGTTGTTTCTTGATTTATTGATGATAGCCATTCTGACAGGTGTGAGATGGTATCTCATTGCGGTTTTCGTTTGCATTTCTGATGATTAGTGACGTTGAGCATCTTTTCATATGTCTATTGGCCATCGGTATGTCCTCTTTGGAGAAGTGTCTCTTCAGGTCCTTACCCATTTTTTAATTGGGTTGTTTGTTTTTTTAGTGTTGAGTTTTATAAGTTCTTTATCTCTTAAGATTGGAAACAATAGTGTTGAAAGTCCTAGACACTGCAATCAGACAAGAAGAAGAAATAAAAGACATCCAAATTGGAAAGGAAGAAGTAAAACTGTCTTTATTTGCTGATTACATAATACTGTATATAACGATCCCTAAAGATTCCACCAAGAAACTACTAGAACTGATTAATGAACTCAGCAAAGTTAGCAGTATACAAAATTATTACCCAGAAATCAGTTGCATTTTATATGCCAATCATCAACTATCAGAAAGGGAAATTAGGAAAACAATCCCATTCTTAATTGCTACAAAAAGAGTAAAATACCTAGGAATAAATATAACCAAGTGTGTAAAAGACCTGTACTCAGAAAATTATAAGACACTGAAGAAATAAATTAAATAAGATATGAATAAGTGGAAGCACATACTGTGTTCATGGATAGGAAGAATTAACATCATTAAAATATCCATACTACCCAAAGCAATCTGTAGATTCAGTGCAATTCCTATCAAGATACCAATGGCATTTTCACAGAACTAAAACAAATATTTCAAAAATTTACATGAAACCACAAAAGGCCCCACATAGCAACAGTGATCTTGAGAAAGAAGAACAAAGTTAGAGGAATCACACCACCTAATATGAAACTATACTGGAAGGCCAGATTAATTAGAACATCATGGTACTGGCACTAAAACAGACATGTAGACCAATGGAACAGAATAGAGAGCCCAGAAATAATAAACCCACACCTTTATAGTCAATTAATATTCTACAAAGGAAGCAAGCACATACAATGGGCTAAAGACAGTTTATTCAGTAAATGGGGTTGGGGAAATTGGATAGATACATGCAGAAAAGTTAAATTATACCACCTTCTCACACTACACACAAGAATAAATTCAAAATGGATTAAAGACTTAAATGTTAGACCTGAAAACTATAAAAATTCTAGAAGAAAACATAGGTAGTAAAATCTCAGACATTGCTCGGACATTTTATTTGATATATCTCCTCAGGCAAAGGAAACAAAAGAAAAATAAACACATGGGACTTCATCAAACTGAAAAGTTTTTGCACAGCAAATGAAAACCACCAGTAAAATAAAAAGACAACCCACAGAATGGGAGAACATATTTGCCAACACATCTGATAAGGAGTTAATTACTTTTATGATTGACACTGATGTAAAGAACAACAGCAACACAACTGAACTCAAGTCAAAAAGTCATTAAGTAAAATAGTAATTCGTTATGTGAGGGAAGAAACCAACTCTAGGAAAAATGTGGTTGATTAATGAGCATCATTAACAAATTCACAGTTCCAAAGGTCAAAATTGTAGATCTGATTATGTATAATGCAACACTCTATGTGGATGTTCAGGTCCTCTTCCTAACCCAGAAAGTTAAAGGACATTACCAACAGTCATTTTAACACTGTGTGTTCTATGACTTATAATATTTTGAATCCTCAAAATATCTTTTAATTACTATTCTAACCACTGTACTAGCTTTATGATTTTTTAGTTCAAATTGAAGGCACTCAGCAGTCATTTCTCTTTCAGATGTTACACTGCTAGTTTTAGTGATAATAAGTAAAGAAGTTACAACAATTAAACTGGAGCTCCAAACAAATTACAAACAAGCTGAGCTAAGGTAATTGAAATAACCATATGGAAGATCTGTAAATTAAGAGAGAAACTAAGGGGAATATAGGAAAACTAATTAAAGTAGGTTTTTGGTTTTTAAGCTGTTGTTTATTGTGACATCGTAAGGAGCCCACTGGAGGGGGGCTTTGCTAGTCAAGAAGTCTCCTACTTAGTTCATTTTTCTGATTTGGCAAACACAATATGTTAAACTTATTTGTCTGGCAATATGCAATACCTTTTTTAGGTGTTTATGAAGTGAAAAAAAACACAAAACTGGGACCCAGAAATATGGCACTACTGTCTATTTACATAAATGTCTTTCTCAGTATCTACCCAAATGAACTGAAAGCAGGGTCTCGGAGAGATATTGTGTATACCAGTGTTCATAGCAGCATCACTCACAATAACCAAAAGGTGGGGGCAGTGAAATGGATCAACAAAATGGGATCTATATATGCAATGGAATACTATTTAGCCTTAAAAATGAAGGAAATTCTGACACATGCTACAACATGGAAGAACCTTGAGGACATTATACTATGGGAAATAAGCTGGTCACAGAAGGACAAATACTTTGTATAAGGGACCTAGAGTAGTAAAACTTATCGATACAGAAAGTAGAATTGTGAACACCAGACGCTGGGGAATGTTGGAATGGGAGTTTTTAATACAGGCAGAGTTTGGGAACATGAAAAATTCTGGAGATGGATGGTGGTGATCATTGCCACTGAACTATACACCTAAAAATGGTTGTTAATAAATTTTGTCATGTATATTTTACAATTTTAAAAAATGTGTTAATATCGGTGGGAAGAATGATGTTTAGACCGGTTTTGAGTGCTTATTACTGCCCTCATCATTCTAATCAGTGGTCAGCCCCAAAGCATTGGACCAGCCTATGATTATAGACTTGCCTCATAACGGAGTGTCTATCTTTTGGACTGCTAGGCCTGGGATGGCTAGGAGAGTTACTCTGTCCAGCTCACAGCAAGGGAATACTGATGAGATTGGGACATGTTTATCTGAGGCTCTGAGGGCTACAGAAATATGGATTGGCCTAAAGGTTTGTTTGATTGTGTCCATGACATGGCTCTAGTAGCATTTAGTTGTCTTTAACTTCATTCAAAACAATTTTGTTAGATTGTATTGTGACAGCTGTCATATCAGTGTGCATTTTTTAAAACTTATCAAAATTGGTGAGTTTTTGTATAGCCATTTTAATATTGAAGATGGAAGAAAATAAGCAACATTTTTGGCACATTGTGCTTTATTTCAAGAAAGGTCAAAATGCAATTGAAACACAGAAGAAAGATTTGTACAGTGTGTGAAGAAAGTTCTGTGACTGATCAAATGTGTCAGAAGTGGTTTGTGAAGTTTCAGGCTAAAGATTTCTTGCTGGGTGCTGCTCCATGGTCAGGTAGACAGTTGAAGTTGATAGTGATCACATTGAACATTAATTGAGAACAGTCAACATTACACCATGGAGGAGTGGCTGACATACTCACAACATCCAAATCAAGCATTGAAAATCATTTGTACCAGCTTGGTCATGTTAATCACTTTGACATTTGGGTTCCATGTAAATTAAGTGAAAAAAGCCTTCTTGAACATATTTCCACATGCACTTCTCTTCTTAAACATAATGAAAACATTCCATTATTAAAACAAATTATGACAGGTGGTAAATTAAAAAGTGGGTACTTTATAATATTGTGGCATGGAAGAGGTCATGGGGCAAGTGAAATGAACCACCACCAGCCCCACCAAATGCTGCTCCTCATCCAAAGAAGGTGATGTCGTGTATATGGTGGGGTTGGAAGGGAGTCCTCTATCATGAGCTCCTTCCAGAAAACCGAACAATTCCAATAAGCACTGTTCCCAGTAGACCAGCTGAAAGCGGCACTTGATGAAAAGTGTCAGGAATTAGTCAGCAGAAAACTCATCATCTTCCATCAGGATAATGCCAGACCTCACATTTCTTTGATGACCAGGCAAAAACTGTCACAGCTGGACTGGGAAGTTCCGATTCATCCACCATATTCACCAGACATTGCACCTTCAGATTGTTATTTATTTTGGTCATTACAAAACTCCCTTAATGGAAAACATTTCAATTCCCTGGACACTGCAAAAGGCACCTGGAACAGTTCTTTACTCTAAAAGATAAAAAGTTTTGGGAGGATTGTACTATGAAGTTGCCTGAAATATGGCAGAAGGTAGTGAAACGAAACAGTGAATATGTACTTCAAGTTATTGGTGAACATGAAAAATGTCTTTTATTTTCACTTAAAGACTGAACTAACTTTTTGGCCAACACTTACATCAAGCCACATTTGAAGCTTGCAGTCTGAAGTATTCCAGCTTTGTTACTGACAGTGGTGACAGTGCGAAAACCGAACTGGCTCCAAAAAACTCCTCCTTAATCGTTACCACAGTACCCTGAAACAAGGCAGGGTGGACATCTACCTGGAACCAGTGAAGCATGCATGCTCATGGTTACTGGTGATGCATGCACTTCGGTCATAAGTGAAGGAAACAATGTGTTCTGCTGCATGACTTTCAGACATCAGTGAGTGAAATATAGGTAGTGTGAAGCCAGTGGCTTTTCCAGCTGTCAATTCCATATTTTCTTTACCAGTAACAGTAACTACGGCACAGATCACCTGCAAACAGAACACAAATGTGCCCAGCACCAAAGTGCTTCAAATGAAATCCACGTGCTCCCCACATGCAGGCCTCAGAGGGTATGTGGTTTCCGTCTTATGGGTTTGATTTTTTTAATTTAAAAAAAAATGAATTCAGTATACGCCCCCTAAATCTTGGGGCTGGGGTTTCCCTCGTGTTAACTGAAGCTTCAATTAGTGGATTCTGAGTTATTCTCTGGGCTGCTTGTTTCTGAGTGGCCTCTCTATCTATACAGAGCAGACTTGGTGGCTCCGAGTTGACTGGAAACTCTTCGAGGGCAGGAACCATGACTTCATCATCTTTGTCCCTCACATTTCTAACCCAAACTAGATGGCTGTTTGTGGATCACTGAGTAGACGAGTGAGCCAACAGCCCATCTTACCACATGTGAGTCTCTGTGCTCTTCCCCTTAGCTGCTAAGAGAGGCTTGGCTGACCCCAGACTAGTTGCTTCGTGTCATTACTCAGGCAAGGGCCAAGTCCTGTTCTTGCTTCCTTCTCTGCTCACCAAAGCTCTTTGCCTGGACTGCAGGCTTCCTCTTGTAGCTGTAGTCACCACGTGGAGGACAGTATCCCATGAACAGAAGTTTGCTGCACTATCCTGTTTGAGGCACTATGTGTTTGTATACATTATGTATAGCATCTATAAGAAGCTTCTTACAGAGCCTGTCTTTCCTCCAAACAAGTGTATTGACTAAAAGGAATGATAATGACTAAAAAAAGAATAAAGCAAGATTTACCTTGAATAATCTAAATGGCTAATTGAACATCCATGAATGAATGTGAATTGACTCTTCTAAATGGTCTTTCCACTTCTATTGTTTATTTTTTAACAGCAATGATGATGAGGATGATGAGGATGATAACCCGTATATAAGCATTTTCCTCATACTAGGCACTGCTCTACATTTTTAACAAGTGTTATCACAGTTAGGCCTTGTAACAACTTTATGACATATGTACTGAGACCCTGTTTTTACAGTCAAGGCAGCTGAGACAGAGAAAAGTAAATTGTTTAAAAAATACAGTCAGTAAGCGACAACCAAGGTGAGCCAGCTTACCTCCAGAGCTACCATTCTGGACCATTATGGTTCTTTAGTTGAAATGTAATAGAAATAGAAAAAAAAGATGGACACAATATCTACCCATTAGCTGGAAATAAGACACGAGAAAATCCCATGACCTGTACTATAACCAGCATTCCCATAGACTTCACCTCACACATTTTACGAAAGAAGAGAAAGTGCACCCCGTGTGAAAGGAACGCTGCCACGCCAAGCAGGCAGTCTGAAAACTGCTGCCGGACGTCAGCTCTGCTCCCTCCGGGCAGGAAGCAGGGAGGGCTCCTGGGTAACTCGGCTCCTTAGAAGTCTGACAAATCAAGCATCTCCAATGAATGGCCACTTGTATGCATAAGTAATTTTCAAGCCCTATGGTACACACATTGTAAAAGTCAAGTTAGTTTGGCAGCCCCTCTCACCCAGAATTCAGTGAATACTTGATTTTCATTCCTCTCCTGGCACCATATGGCATTAGGCCCATGACTCCAACAAACAGAGCCCGCTGTTGCAGAGCCAGGCTTGCTGCTTTGCAACATTGCCCTGATCAGCTGGGCTCACCTTTGTGACTCAGAAGTCCATAATTAATACCCTGTTTCCAACCCGCAGAAGAGACTGGAAGTTGAAACTCCAGCTGTGTTCTCATTTCTTACACACTCACTTGTCAGAGTCTGAGAGGAGATGTAAGGCTGCCAGTCCTTGTGTGGAACATGTGCCCTGCGTTTCGTCGTTGCTGCGCCTCCATGGAACTAAGGAGGAGGGGATTGCTTGTTTTGGTGGGAGCGTGTGCGGTCCAAAGGCAAGAAGTCTAGGGCCCGGAGTGAAAAGATGCCGTGCAGCACGTGATTTGGGCTTCCGCAACAAAACACAGGTCTCAGCTGGGGGTACCTGCAAACCCTTCCTTCAGAAACACACAGGGTTTTAGCGTGTGGTTGTGATATCTGGAAGATTGGTGGGGAGAGAAATGTGGGTCAGCAGCTCTTATTTCTTTTTGTCTCTGCTGACATAGTGTGGCATCTTATAATGAGGTAAATATTACCTTCCAGTGACGTAGGGAAATGGACGTGAAGCCTTTAAAGTGATATAAGGCCCTGGCCAGGTAGCTCAGTTGTTTGGAGCATCATCCCCATGTGCCAGAGTTGTGGGTTTAATCCCGGGTCAGAGAATCAACCAGTGAATGCATAAATAAATGGAACAAATTGATGTTTCTCTCTCTCTCCTCCTTCCCTCTCTCTAAAAACAAGTAACTAAATAATAAATAAAGTGATTTATACCTTGCCATTCTGGCTGGCATTAGGCCTGTAGACTGCTTTTCATACCAGCTTTCCACCCTTCCTGGCTCATTCCCAGTTGTAAGCATTTCCCATTCATATTATCTCCTGCTACACAGAAATGGTCTCAGCTTCTCAGCTATGGACCACACTGAGGATGTTTCTAGCACTCAGCTAAAAATACTCACAGGCATCTGTATGCTTTTTTCATCTATTTTAACATTATTTTATAGTATTAATCTTTAGCCTTAATCTGGAAGATAGTTCCTGAGAACTTAAATATTTTCAAATGAATCTGCAAAGACATATTTCATTTCTGATCACATCTAATCTCAATTTTACGCCAAACTGTTTGGTTTTTACATTAAACCTGACAGCCCCAGAGCACTTTATGGCTAAGACTAAGTCATAGGAAACTATGGTAAGGTGTTTATAACATCTTTTGTAACCCTTACAAAATAAGTATCATCATAAATATATTAAATTAGACTTAGCAGAAATAATGCATGGACTACACTTAACACCTACCATACTGTTGTTTCAGTTATTTTTCTCACTAGCAATTTTGCTAAATTTGATAATCTGCAAACTCTTTTTTTCTTTATTAGTGAGAAAAAAAAAGTTTATATTCATTTTTCTTAAAATAACTTTTCTAAAGTTCCCTTAATAAGTAGAATCAATAATCAATTATTTGTATTAATGGAAGAGAGGAATGATCCAGATAAAACAATAGGTAATCACAAAGTGTTTATATCAGGGAAAGTGCTGACTTTTGTGGAACAAAGCTGATTCACAGACCGCTTACTCCTCTCATTAACTTTCATGGAGCAGGGTGTGACCAATGTGAATCTCTGTAACAACAGATATCATCTGTTGGAATACCCTCAGTAGGTCTTACAGCTTTGCGTACAACTTCACTATAGCACAGACACCTGTCACCACAGACTGGTTACAAACAGGAGCATTTCCTGCTCCGCAATCCAGATTCACTCTAATGCACATGTAAGTTCTGCCCAGACTCAGTGGAAGAAGATAAATACAATACATTGCATCCCTGTTTGACTTTTGAATTAAATTTCTTTTTTTATCATTTATTTTTTAATTACTTTATTGTTGTTCAATTAGAGTTGTCTACATTTTCCCCCCACCCCAGCCAATCCCACCTCCCTCCCTTGCTCCCACCCTCCCCCTTGGTTTTGTTCATGTGTCCTTTATAGTGCTTTCTGAAAACCCTTCCCCCCTGCGTCCCCTCCCTCCTCCCCTCTGGCTATTGTTAGATTGTTTTTAATTTCAGTGTCTCTGGTTATATTTTGTTTGCTTTTTCCTTTTGTTGATTACGTTCCAGTTAAAGGTGAGATCATGTGGTATTTGTCCCTCACCGCCTGGCTTATTTCACTTAGCATAATGCTCTCTAGTCCCATCCATGCTGTTGCAAAGGGTAGGATCTCCTTCTTTCTCTCTGCTGCATAGAATTCCATTGTGTAAATGTACCATAGTTTTTTGATCCACTCATTTACTGATGAATACTTAAGTTGTTTCCAGCACTTGGCTATTGTAAATTGTGCTGCTATGAACATTGGGGTGCATAGGTTCTTTTGGATTGGTGTTTCAGGGCTCTTTATAAATATCATGTCAACCCCATTAGAAATCATTTCCTTAAAGAACTATTGTGAATATATGGAAGGAAAATGAAGACTGAAAAGGATAAATGTCACTGTAAGAAACACAAGACAAGATGCCCATTTTTTCCTAACATTTTACGTTCATTATTTTCTTTCCCATCCCCCGAAAAAAGTTAATTTAGAAAGTCCTATTGCAGTGTATGACAGACACATGTTAGCAATGGCTGCCCCAAAAGTTACATCTCCAAATATATCATGTTGAATAAGGCAAATATTGTTTATCAAATTAATAAGACAAAAACTTTTTGCTTTTTTTGCAGGGAGGGTAAAGGAAAGGTAAAAGTGATAGATTTATTTAAAAGTACTTCCCCCATCTCTGAGTGGACTCTCTGAACACTTTATAAAGTGCACCTCCATGCAGCCTTTTCAGAGAGCTGTGATTTAGACATAAAAACATTATCAACAGCTGAGAAGAAAAAACTGTCTAACCTATAGCTATCATGAGATTCCATGTGATACATAGGATTAGTAAGAATTTTGCCCAAGGCAGGAATTTAGTGTGGCATGTGTGTGTACTTCTATTTAGTCTTGAGGAATCACATATTAACTACTAATATGTCTTCTTTTATTCTGCAAAGCATGTATATATTTATACAGGCTCAGTGCATAAAATTTCCTTGAAATGTGATTTTTTTATGTTGGCTGCATTTTTTTTTTGTTTTCTGTAGGTACATATTCCTGAAACAACATTCTAAGTAATTTGGAAAGATGCTTTAGTATACAAGTATTCACTTTACACCCCTATCATTTGGAATGCATTTAATGTATAAGATTGTTCAGACTAAATGATGCATAGAATTTCAAGAGCTGCAAGGAGCCTTGGAGTTCATCTAGTCCTAACCTCTCATTTTATAGATAAAAAACCAGAAGCCCAGATAAGTTAAATGCTTTGGTAGGGAGAGGAGGAGCCCACAGCTGTGAATCCCAATTTGTGATTTCTGCACAGATTGCTTTAATGTGACTTTTCTGGTGACTGCTTAACTGAATGATGTCAGCTATACTAATTTTATAACATGTCACTGACAATGCAAGAACCACATGATTAATCTGAGAACGTCTGTATTTTTCGAGTACAGCTAGGTGAGCTCTACTAAGCAAGAAGCGTTAATCCATGACAGTCCCCAGATGCTTGGAAAAAGTGCTCAGCCCGAAGAGGCCCCAGTGTGGTGTGATTGATTGCTGTGCCAGCCACCCAATTACAGTCAGTTACAGTCTTTGCTCCCCCAACTACCAAGCAGTAAATCTGTAAATGAGCTGAGCATTTGTTGTTATTAAAACTTCATTTTAGTGTTTTCTCTATGCAACAAACATTTAACATTAAACTCAAGAAAAAAAAAGCAGTTCTCAAAATTACATATAGGCAGCCTTTGGCTATAACTAGTTTTTTGAGGGGTGGCTTAAAAGTAATATAGAAAGATTTGCCCACTTTTCTGTTTATTATAAATAAAAGTTTAGACTCATGGCCTGGGGTAGGAAAAGAAATTCGTTAAAGGAGCAAATTACCAGAATTTTCCTGAAGAATCGATCTCTGGGCCAGTCCAGGCACCTTCTGTCTCCTCTGGCATTATTATTGTAACTGAAGAAGAAGACCTTTCCATCCCTGCCGATAGCCATCAAAGGTGTCCAAGCTTCTGTCACTTTTAAAGTGACAACTGCATTTGAAACTTGTGTGCACTGACCACTGATTGTCAAAACTAGTCCAGAATGAAACTGTTCATCCATACCCTGAGTCACATAACTTGCAGATGCCCTGCAGCCAAAATAAATTAGCTCTAAATTTTCTGTTAAGCAAAGCCCACCAATGGGGCCGTCATGTGAGTGCTCTCCAGTCATTCGCTAAGGATGATGAGAGGAGTGGAAAATCCTCATGCTATAGAAGCGGGAAAAAACAAAAAAAGTCATATGCCCAAGAAAAGATTGTATATTAAATTCCTGGGTGATTAAGGCAAAACACAAAAATCATTCATTCTAGACCTAAACAGACTTTTCTTGCTAAAAATTTTTTTTTAAGTGTCAGTATTTACTCTCCGAGTGAGGCGTAGAAAGGTTATACTTCTTGCATCTAGAATGTGTAGGAAGTCTATGGCTGTAAGTGTCTGCAGCAAATGGCTGTGCGGTGTGCTACGGCCACAGCCCGCTGGGTAATTTATGTTGCTTAGGGACCGGAGTTTTCTAACAGATTGAACTGTTGGTTTTCAGGAGGATTTAATGAAATATTGAACCAGATGCCACTGGTCTGCATGGATGTGGGACTGTGAGAAATGAGGAAACGTTGCTTGGTAAACAGCTCAGACCTCTGTGAGGGGAAACCAGCAGGGCCTTAGTGACAGAGACTCACAGCCAGGAGGAAGCGTTGGCAGGTTTCGTTTGAATGTGTTTGTATCGATGTCCTGTGCTCATTTAGAATAAGAGGTTCTGTCTAGCTCGGGGTCCTTTTGATTATCAGCAAAATTGTCTAAATCTGGAGTTAGGTAATGGGACGCAGTTTTTTCTGTGTCATTGTTGTTGTCCTGTGTTAACCCTCTGAGCATCCCTATAATTCCACTAGACACGCCTGTGCTGTATTCCTAGTTCAACAATATTATTAGATAATTGATATCAGCATTGAAGTAGAGGATTTTTTTGCAAAGAATACAGTCTCTTCAGAATGAAATTCTTATGTGTCATTTTGAGAGTCCTGGCAATTAGACTCTTTCCCTAACATTTTAGAACTATTCCCTTTTTTTATTACCAACCTCAGGACAAGAAGTCATTCCTCCAGTTAAAAAAAAAAAAGTATTCAACTTGTGAGTTCAAAGTTTGACTTTTATCTTTAAGAAAGACAAGTATTATGTGAGAGATATTTTCTCTTCTCTATAAGCAGTTATGTCAACTTTGAACACATTTTTGAGCATCATTCTGTTTATTTTGCTTAAGATTTTGAAAGTTTGGCATTTAAAATGTACCTCTAGTTGTCTTACTTTTGAGAGCCTTCTTGTTTCTGCACGGCCCAGCCTAAGGCAGCACCTAAGAGCACTCAGCAGAGGGCCACGTCCGCTGAAAAGTGTCCTGCATGGTTCTATGTCTAACAAGCAAATGTACTTGCCAATAAAGCAAAAAAAAAAAAAGATAAATAGTCAAGTCCATAAAGATTCATGTCCATGGGGACATTCCCTGTCTAACTAACTAAATGGCTGTCTGATGTAACCTGGATTAGCTCTTAACAGTGTACAACTGAAAGTCATCAGTTTCCTATAAATACTTCTGGGTAGAAGTGGACAATTTAGTTGGAAACCTTGCTTATGTAACTCTGTCTGGTCCTAGGCAAATCCTTAGTCACTGATCCTAGAAAAGAGATTGAAAACTAAAGGAAAGAAGACACCTCTTCTTATCAAGTTCCCTGTAAAAACCATGGTGACTGCTCTATACGAATTGATTGGTACCCATTTTATAGCACCGTAGTTACTTCTTGCAGTCCATTCAAGGGAATCCTAATGGAGTAGACATGTTTAGATCATTCTGAAAAAGATTAAGCTCATTCTGGTTTGGAAGAGGAGGCATTGGCTGTGTCCAGAGACGTGTATAATAGCCCCAGCAGAACTACTAAGTCTGTCTGTGACCTTGGGCAAGTTGGGGGACCTCTCTAGGCCCCACTTGTTTGATCATTTCAAGGACTGCCAGGTCATGTGTAAGGTTCCTTAACACCACTGATATCTGATTCTGATATTACCAGTCTGAGCTTTACAACAAAGAAACAAATTGGACAAACTAAAAACCAGATTGCTTCTGTGAGAACTCTTGTCCAATTATTGGATTTATTTATTTCTATGACAATCACTGTCCTCTCTCAGACCAGTAGCCTTAAATGAATAGGGAAACTTGTTTCCTGTTATATTTATTCCATGTGATGGCTACAAATAAAATTTTAAACTTATTAATTGTATTCTACCCTGTACATGATCTTACCCTCACCTACTCCATTTAAGAACTTACTTTTGCCCAGCATCATACACATCACTTCATTGGCTTAAAGGGGAAACATGAGTTAATAAATTTAAAAAATGATTGCAACTATACTTTCCCACATTTTCCCTCATGTCACTAAGATGTTTATGTTGGATAAAAGATGGCTAGTGGTACAAATAAACCTGGCTATTCCTACGTAACATCTCAAGTTTGGCCCTTTCTTTCTTTATAGACTAACCCACCCCCTGTAACACGACATGCAATGTGTAGACCATCCCAGCTTTGCTCCCAGGTCTTGCTGCTGTGTATAGCCAATCAGTAGCTAGGTCTTCAGCTCACTGGGCAGTTTATTGTTGTGTGGTCAGAGTTGCTTCACAACATAGAAATGTATTCCTCAGTGTTTAGTCCAAGGACCTGCTACCTCAGAATCACCTCAGGTGCTTATGATAGTGAATACTTGCGGGTGGTGGGGGGAGAATGTGTAAAACAAGCGTTTAGGTGATATAGTGAACCTTACTGATGTTCAAAACCACTGCCCTAGAGGGTTGGGCCAGCTGCTGACATTCCTGGTATATGACAGGACCCTAATCATGAGGAATGATCTCAACTAGAATGGTGGCTTAATTACTACAAGAACCAGATGCTTAACCTCAGGATAACCCACTGAAACAAAGGGACATTTCAAGGGAACCACATTCTATGGTCCTGCTTCTGCTGGTCCTGTGTGACCAACCATTCTGTAGCCAGCACCTTTGGGTCTGGCACTGACTAGTCTTGAGTGGCTCCCAGAGTGTGATGGTAAACAAAACAAAGCTCTGTGTATGTGTGTCCTGTATGTCTGTATACACACAAACACATACTTTTTCCTTAATTTACAATGTATTTATTTCATCACTTTTAGGAAAAGACTGTGCTCAGTTCAAGGGTTAGGAGGCACAGTGACACATTGATTTGTTCAGGGACTGCTTGAGTGCCTGCTTATTCACAGCACTAAGCTAGGTGTCACGGGACATCACATATTAGACTCACCCAAGGATCTCAAGAGCATTATAGTCTGGTAGGAAACAGAAGCCATGCACATAAAGACAATATTGAGTTGAAAATGATGAAACACCGTAGGCTGTGTGGGTAAAGGCTGTGCAAGTTGAGAGGGAAAACTTGCTTTCAGCTGGAGGATCAGGAAAACTTCAAGGAGGAGGTGGCAATGATGTTGAAATTTTATATACAGATATAAAAAATGTAAAACAGGTGGTATATGTGTTGGAGGAAGTATCAGTCATTATTGATAATTGTTGTTTTTGTCATATTTCATGGCATTTGCTCTAACAGAGCACCTGGCTTACTTATTTCGTGTCAGTATGTCCTGAGGGATAGAAATAGGTCAGCTCAGAAAAAGACTGCTTTTTAACAAAGGATGTAGTCTGTTTACAAAGCAAGGCAAATAAGTATGATTTTCGAAGTAATCTTAAAGATCAAAGCCAAGACAGATGGATTTGAGGTTTCACAGCATAAGAATTGGTAATATATTATAGTTAATTTGATTAATTAAAGAAATTATCAGCCTAATGTAGAAGTCTAGTACTGAGGAAGTACAGAGAAGTAGTTAGCTCAGAAATGATATAGCAGTAAGAAGCTAGGGAAAAATACCCATGGAAAATGCAATTTGCTGTCTCTTATTAAAATAAAAAATGAATTGCTACATGAGTAAAAATGAGCATACTTTCTCATTAAAAATACCTTATGATTGCCTGCTACTGTTTGAGTCATTACTTCCACTGCTGCTTTCATTCAAAAGAAGCCTTAAACTCAACGTACTTCCTGAATGTGCCCAGTGTGTGAAAGCTTTAATTAAATCTACAAGTAGAGCCTTAAAAGAACAAGAATCAAATTAATTGCAACATGGACCACGCATTTGTTTCTCTGACAGCCCCTGTACTTTGGAGAAAAGGCAATCTGTGTGCCCTTATCTGAATTAGTAAACTCAGTATCACTTTCCATTAGCATGGCCAGTGGGTGTCGTGTGTCTTCTCTCTGATTCTGTTTACATGTTAATGTCCTCACAAATAGAGTCTGTTCCAACCAGTTTGCTCTCAGATTCCAAAGCAGTAAATCCGTGAGGTGAGGTGGACTGAGTGGTCTTCTGCTCTCTGCAGTCCTGGCTTTCGTGAGTTCTTCTCTGAATGGAACTTCATAATTAGACTGTGGGGCAATTAAGGAAAATTCAGCACATGCAAATAGGACAAAGGGATTTGCTGCTAATTTTGTTTTTTATACCATAGTCAAGAAAAATTAATTTATAATATTTTTAACATTCCAATGTCTTCCAGAAATCTAAGGAAGAAATGGTTTGTGCTCAAGAAAGATTTCTACACTGGAGTTAATAAATACTCCCCATGAGGAAATTAGAGATAAAAGCTGTCTATTTGAAATTTTAGACAAAAAAGGGTTTAAAATCCTATAAAAGCTTTCATGTGTATTTCCTTTGTTCTTATTTTTGTTCTCTTTGCAGAAGGTGCTGTTTTTTACTACACCAGTGTTAGAGCGTAACCACAGTAGAAATTTGTAAATACCCATTTCCCATACCAACTTGCATCATTTGCAACTGGGAGTTTAATTAGGCAGTATGTAATTTTCTTGTTTTAAGGTCTGCACCTATTAATACCTTAGGTCAAATGTTAAAGCCAGTGACTGTGACTGTTTATATATATATTCAGCTTCTGTGGAGAGTAGCCTTAAGCAAGGGTGGCCTGGAAAGGCATGCTGAGCCAAATAGGTACCTTCAAGATAATTTTGTTGATTGCACATAGTTTAGAATTACAGTTGCAAGGACTTCTACTTTGAAATGCTTTAGCATGAAGATTGTTTCACAGGCAGAGAATTGCATTTTCTCCCTGAAACACACACACACACACACACACACACACACACACACACACATTTATTTGTGGGCTGTCTGTCTTTTATTGCTCCAAGTTTTCTTTTTCTCATTTCTGTGATGCTAAAGGACAAGCATGTGTTCTTCTTATGACTAAAAATGGAGGAAGCAGCATTTTTAAGAGTTAAAGGCTTTGCATGGTAATTAAGAGAAGCAATATTCGCAAAGTATTAAAAATTAAAGATTTAGTCCATCCAGGGTCAAGTTGGGAAATTTAAAAATTTATGAGCTTATTTGGTTAATAGTTTCCTGAGGGCAAATTCATCCAGCATTTTGAGCTACTAATGAATTGCTTGTTGTGTGGCAGTATAATAGAAAGAGTACAGTGAGACCTAATCTGGAAGTTCTTTTTGGAAACTAGCGAACAAGGGAGGCTGTGTAATCTCAATCCACTGCAGTCTCTAAAAATAGGTCCGATAACCATCTGTCTTCAGAGATTTCAGAGTGATGTGCCTGGAGGCAGGGAGTTGGAAATGGTGACTTCTTAAGTCCCTTCCACCTTTGTAATTCCCATAATTATTCACACAAATATAAATACAGGCAATGTGATTTTCTTTATTCCAATTTTCATTGTAAAAAAAAAAACTAGAATTCAGCACTCCCATTTCAGAACATTGCCGCCAATTATTCAGCTTAACCCCAAAGTACCATCTCTGTTAATAAAGGGAACCAAAGTGCACATCACCACCAACAGGATGGTAATTTGTGATGTCTTTTGAACGTCCAAATGAGTGTTGCATGAAAGGCTGAGGCAAAGGTCATCCGTAGACTAGCTCCAAAGATATCCAGTTGTTGCCCAAAATGGGCTTTGCTCTGATTAGCAAGACACGAACAGCCAGTCAGGAAGAAAAGATCAAGGCCAGTAACCTTCCGAAAGGGAAGTCAACCTCGGTAACAAACAAAGGCTGCCACTCTCTATCAGTTTTCCAAACCCAGGCAGAATTGATTAATAATATCCTTCACTGTGGCGTGACAGCCCTGTTGACAGTTTCATTTCTAATTATTTGTGGATCAGGCCGAACAGAAATGTATCTGTTTCTTTTCTATGCTTTTGCCCTTCCCCTCCCCTCCTCCCTTTTTTGCCTTCTGTTTGTATATGCATTCATTTCTTAATTATTTTTGCTTCCTTCTTTTTATATCTTTCCTAGCAAACTCCATTTTCTCCTGCCTTTCTAAGGAGAAGATGTGTTTTGTTACTACTCACTCAAATACTGATAGTCTTTGGAAGAAGCTACATGATTTTAAGTGTTTTGCTTTGTTCTGTTTTACCTTTTTAAAAATATGAGAAGCTTTTTCTTAGACCTACACAGTGTATACTTTCTCAGCTCATCATCTACCCAACAAAACAAGTAGTTTCTTTAGTAATTTATAAAGTTTTCTATGCCTCTTTATTTATTTATATATTTATGCAACAAATTTTTGAGGCCCTATCACATGTTCTAGATATTGTGAGTATAGAAATGAAGAAAATAAACAAATCTTGACCTTTCTGGGGATTCAAAAATTACCTCAGCAATTTTACTCTGTGAGCAGAAATCAAGGAGGAAAAGTGAGAGCTGGCATGCTTTCTTCGGGGTCTTTGGCCTAGGATACCCCATTCTTCTTCGCTTTGTTAACGTTGAGTGGAATAACCAGCCCGCTAAAACCAGCCCCTAAGAGACACGGCAGTGACTAGAGGCAAATACGCATCGGCGCTTCTGCGGAGCTCAGCAGGAGCCCAGGACTGGGGGGAAGCAAGGAGCGGCAGGTCCTCCTGGCAGTGCTGCTCCTCTGCCCCCACAGCCCATGCAAGAAGGCAGCAACCTCTGTGGACAAGACATAGGCTCAGTGCGACCTGCAGCTTCAGAGAGGAGTGGGGCCAGGAAAAGGATAGGAGCTGTCCTTTGGAACACGTTTGTCCTTCCCAAGTGCAGGAAAGCCTGTACCGGGGCAGTGAAAGGAAATGAGGCTGAACTTGGCTAAATGGAGAAGGCAAGTAGCCTGATACGAGAAAAGGGATTGCCGTGGGCAGCTGGACTTCTGCCTGAATTAATGTTCTTTTCTGTTGCTGTGCATCTTCGAAGACTAAAATTCTACTATGAAATAGTTCCCCTGGCTGCTTCTCCTGCCATCCAGTTGAATCAGACAAACTGAGGGCCTCTCAGGGAATGCGAACCTGCGTTAGGCTTTCCCCAGATTAATAATTCAGAACCCATGTTCCTTCATCACTACTGGCAATTTCTGTTGTTGGTCATCCTAAAAGTAGTTCAGCCTTTTAATACGTCTAAAAAAGAAACACTGGACATCAAAGGGAACCTGTTCCTTTCATTGTTTGGTTCAATTTTAGGATAAAGATGAGTAGCATTAGTTTAGGGGCTTTAATTATACTGGGTCTCTGGCTCACCTTATGAACTGCCTTTGATATTTTTAAGTTCTCATTCTAACTTAATTATTTTTATGTACCATGATTGCATCATGGAAAGAAATTCTTCACATTGTTCACGGTAGGGCAGGATTGAACAAAGATGTGAATATATTTATAGTTAGTAAACATATTAAAGAATCTCATTCATCTCATTTATTTTAAAGAAGTTGAGTGATTGTTGTTTTTTTGGTTTGGTTTGGTTTTCCTTAACTGAGGAAAATGAGGCACAGAATTACTCGGGATCACACTAACATGAAAAAAATAGCTAAATTGTAGCTAATTTATAAATATGGGCTCAGTCATAAAGTAATACTAATAGTAATTTAAATCAATTTTAATTAAAGTAATCAGCAAGTACAGGCATAAAGTAAAAAAATATGAAGCATCTCCTCAGTTACTCCTTTGTCCCTGCATACACGGATCCATTCCCCAGAGAAGGAATCTTGTTCCTAAACATGAAAAATGTAGTATACTATTTTATACTCATCATAAATTGAATCATCTCATGCTTATAGTGTATGACTTCTTATTTAGTTTAATATGCCTTAGGGCTCTTCATATCAAGCAGGATATACTGATCTGCATTATTCTTTTAAACCATTGCTCAGTGTGTTAGCATTCCTTGTTAGTGTCAATGCAGGTGACTTCCAGAATGTCCGTTTGCTTTCTCTCTGCTTGCACGGCAACTGCCCCCAGCTCTGCTCTCTGTGGTCAGCTCTGCCCTCCACCTCCACAGAGGTGATGTTTGTTGCTCTCTGCAGGAATATGGACCAAAGTAAATTCGATGGTCTTTCAGAATTCCCTAAAAAATCATTTATTCATTCAACATTTGTAGTGCCTTTACTAATAACTGTAGAAGAACAGTGGTGGTAGCAATAGTAATAACAAACACATATAAGACTATGGGCCAGGCACCGTTCTAAGTTCTTTGTGCAGTTATTTCATTTAGCCCTCACAACAGCTCTTTTTTTTCCACTTCATAAATGGAGAAGCTTAGGTGCAAGGAGGTTAGTTAACTTCCCAAAGTCATACACTTAACAAATGGTGGTGCCGAGATTCGCACTGAAGCCAGAATATCTGTTTAGCCACCATAATACACTCAGTGGGCCAAGCACAGCACTAGGTGAAATACAGTAAAACCCTAAGGCAGCCTTGTGCCTGCCCTTGTGGGCCTTTCACAAGTACTAATAAAATAATCACAAGGTGACTATGCAAATGATCTGTGGCAGGTGTAACAGAAGGTGGGGCACAAGGTGTTCTACCTACAAGCCCATAATAGGCCAGTGACTCAGCATGGTCCAAGAAGACTTCGCTTAGGAAGAGACTCTAGTGAGATCTAAGGGTTGAAAGAGGTTAACAAGGTGAAGTTCCGTTAATTAGATGAAGGTAGAGCATCCTAAGTGGTGAAAGCAACAGCTGCAGGGGGGCCTGTGGCAGGAAGGAATGTAGTCAGTACAAGTGACTAGGGGAAGGCCGGGAGGCAGAGCCTGGGGAGCAAGGAGGCTGGAGACACGGATGGAACCAGACCACAGGGTGCCTTCTAGGTCAGGGAAAGAGTTTTAATCTCATTGGAAGAGAACTAGAAACCACTATTGTGTTTTAAGTAAGAGCATGATGTGATGGGGATGTGGAAAGCCGAGGGGAATGGGGCCAGCCTGGCTTCCAGAGACCTTCAGGGAGGCAGTCGCAAGAGAAAATGGAAGCCTAGACCAGTTGGCAATAAGAAGGTGGAAAAAAGTGGACAGATTTATGAGGTGAAATTAGCAGGACTAGGCTATTAGGATGTTGGGCAAGGCAGATGTGCAGGAGGCATGGTGGTGCTCTTCACCGAGTTGGGCAACAGACAGTGGTGAAGTGGGACACCTGGTGTGCAATTTGCACCCATCTGGGGAGCAGTGGACTCAGGTCAGCTGTCATAAGATTCACGTGTTTCTCTGAGAGCTGCTTTACCATTGGACAGCAGCTCTCCCATGTATACTCAACAACACATTGTGCTTTCCTCCATTGGCCTTTTGGAGATTTACATGCAGATGGCGATATTAGAGGCTTATATTTAAGATCATATTTTTTGTTTCTTTTCATCCATTCTTAAAGACATACAAGCTTTTGATTCTATGAGCTAAAAATATATTCTATTTCATTAATGAGAGACACTGTTATAAATTGTTAGGAATATGCCTATCTTTGAAGATGCTTTTTTACTTTTGATGATTTACTTAAAAATTAAATTTTATAATGCCATATTTTAAGCACACAGTAAAACTCTAAGACTGGGTTTATTTCATTTTTCTGAAATGAATGCACAGTTGCCCAGTTACAGCTGCTAACATGCTTTTTCTAGTGACAGTTTTAGTTCTGAACAGAACTCTGTCAGAAAGTTTAAGTTCTTAAATCCAAAAAAATAAATAAAACCTGCTAACACTAATTATTGCTCAGATATTGATGGAGAGGTGGAAAGGAAATGTTGAACAGAGTGTCTCATTTTTAAGAGGTAAAACAAACAAAAACAAGTCCAGAAAGCGTGCAGTTTGGCACAAAGCTAGCCACAGTTGTGCACAAAATTTGAATACTGTGTAGTCAGAGGAAGGTTCCTCCTGTGCTTTATACAAAGGATATGCACAGGTGGAATGTTTACAGCCCATCATGTAGTAGCAGCCAACATTTTTCTGCATGCTATAACACTGAAACAACCCATAATTTTGCAGCAAACTGTAGGAAAGATTTAAGTAAATAATTCTGTTCCCTAATGAAGTGAGTGCCAAATGCTTGCTGCATGTAACAGGCAGTGTATTGCCATAACGGTGAAGACAGGTCCATGTGAAGGATTCTCAGGCCATCATGGTTTGCATGTATTGTTTACGTTCAGCTCGTAAAGGGCAATAAGTAAGACTCTCTTTTGTTTAAATTTGGTAAGCAACACGTGACTTAACAGTGAAGATCATTTAGTTGATTGTCTTTACCATGAAATTTTCTGTTTCACTATGACTAATTTAATGGACAAAATATAATTTTCTTAAAATGTAGCAGTATGTATTAGAAGCACTTGGAGAGGTTTTTTATTTTTAATACAGAGCTTCAGACTTCACCTCAAACCTACTAAGTATCTCCAGTGATGAGGTATAAGCACATTTGCTTTAAAAATATATAACATTACAAAAAAAAGTTATACTACTTCCAGCTAAAAGCCATTGGATTAATAAAATAAGAGTAGTGACCACATTCAACCAATTTTTCAGAAAATACCTTTCTGAAGATTGCTAGGTATAAATTATTTTTGTTTCATTCATTCAGAGGTCTCAGGGTTGAAAGGTAAATGGAGAAAGCATTCCCTGTTTTGGAGAGAGATCAGCTCAGGGCGGTCACTGTGATTTCTAAGTGGTCAAGGCAAGGACACAGTGACCCTACTCTGCAGGACATCACTATGGACAGTGTCTTGTCAGCCCATTTCTCCTTATAAAAGCTAAAGCATTGCTGCTACTAAGTAAGCTGATTTTCTTAATGTATCCTCAGCCCAAAGAGAGATAATGACAATGAAATTTTGGAGAACTATTTATCTGTCCACAATTGGCATCCTTCAGAGCTAATACGTGAGGTCTTCACTTGCATCTTCCTTGGTGTGGGATGGAGGCTCAGGTAACCCACTGCATGAGGAGTTTGGGTTTTCCCCTGCCAGCAGGTCACCTCCTCAGCTGGCCTGACATATCAAGGGGAAATTTTCATCCTGGAGACCTGACCCCAGAGTGACCAGGGTATTGCCCATCACCCTGATGCTCTAAAGAATTACCTTTTAAGATGCAACAAGGTATTGTTAGTAAGCTTATTTTATTGGCATATAAATTAGTTGTGTTATAAATTGTTAGGAATATGCCTACCTTTTTAGGTGCGTTTTTACTTTTAATTATTTACTTAAAAATTAAAGTTAATAATGCCATATTTTAAACACACAGTGAAACTCTAAGACTGGGTTTATTTTATCTTATTTTTCTGAAATGAATGCACAGTTGCCCAGTTACAGCTGCTGACATGCTTTTTCTAGTGGTTGTTCTAGTTCTTTGGCTTTTAAAAAGGCAGAGATAATACAATTGTGTTTAAGAAGCAGTAACTAAATAAATGTTATTTGAATATCTTATATTTTAGTCTACCATATTTGAAAATAATCAATTCATGTTCTACCATTTAATTGTAGTAGTTTCATATAAAGTTAATTTACCAGATAAATTAGTTTTCAAATACATAGGAGTTAAAAGTAATAGAGAAGATGATTGCTTTATTAAGTTCAGATAGTTGTAATTCCAGAGAATATTTGTGGAAAAACTGGAAACTACTTAGTCATGACAGATTTTTTCTGACAATATAACTTAACTAAATTTCCTCTTAATGAAAATAATTGTGTTGGCGAAGATGTTACATGGGATAGGTCACACCTTAACTGTTACAGGCTGGCATAGCAAAGATAACTTAATATTTTATTAGGTGGAAACCTACTAAGAGCACAAGCAGGAAACTGGGCAGGCCTCCGGAGAAGGCTGAATCAGTCGTGGAAGAAATTACCAGGGAAGTTGCAGGATTGGTGAGAGTCTACAGTCAGACTAAGCCTATTTATATAGCTTTGCTGGGCCAGCCAGGGTAGCCACCTGGAGTTTGTCTGTGGTCTCAGCTTCAGTAAGGTGCTGTTCAGGCTGTTACTGTTAATGTAGACTGTGTCACTTGGTACTTAACCAGTGGGTCTGGAGGCTTAGTTAAGGTAGAGGTTGGTAGACTACAGGAGACACGTCTGAATGGCCCATTTCACTGAAAAGCCATGAGAAACTGCGGAACACATGCTAGAGCACTGCACAGCTATAGAAGAGACGGCAGACACCTCTGAACAGAGTAGAGTGGTTTCCAGAGGAGACAGGCAGAAGAAAATCTCTTCTTTAAGGAAGAATGCTAGCTAATAAATATGGAATGGGTGGTAGAGTTAGAATGCCACCATTTTGAAAAGGCCAGTAAAATATGCAAATAATTAAAAATGTAGTGATAACTTTTTAGTAAGATAGAAAGGGAACTAAGTAAATGTATGTGCATTACCACATGTACACACACATTATTACAAAGAGAACCCAGAAATGATAAGTCCAAAATACCTGAAAATGGTTACCTTTGTGGATAGGTAAGTGAGAATGGGGTAAGAAATAAAGGATGATGAGCAAAAGATTTGTCTGAGTATAATTTTTGTAGCTCTCATACGAGGGGAACCCGGAATTTTTTTTATAAAACATTGTGTATTTATTCTTGCATGTTTAAACTTCAGGCACCTTCAAAGTCCTCTCCATTTGATACAGTCCACCTATGGAGACCTTTTCCACTGCTCAAAGCAGTTTTCAAACTCATCGATTTTGATGCCTTTTAGAGCTTCTGCCTTTTTTTTTTCTCACCTCTTCCACATCGGCAAAATGTTTCCTTTTGAGGACTTTTTTCATCCAGGGAAACAAACAAACAAAGAAAAAAGTTGCTCAGGGCAAGATCAGGTGAACAGGGAGGATGGGGCATGAGGGTCAAAAACTGCTGCACACTCAGTGTGGTGCGGGCAGGTGCACTCATAAATCACCCATCATGAAATGGGCAAATGTGCTGAAAGAGTCTTCAAAAAACTCACTGAAGCCTAACGTAGCCTCTCACCACAATGCCAGCTGGCACACTGATACAGATGGGTTCCTGGAACACTCTCCCAGCTAGGGAAGCCTGTACTACAAGGGGCCTGCCCTCCAGAAGATAATTCCAT
>VMDR010012254.1:0-26894 GCA_007922815.1 Macrotus californicus | reverse complement strand
ACAGATATGGGCCAACATGAGAAAGGTTAACTTGCTGAACATGCAAGTTTTTATTTAGTTAATCCTGAGTATAGATACAATCTAAATATAAACCAAATATTGTAATTTTCTTAGGGAGAATATACAGTTGGAATATGATAAACTAGTTTTACTAATCACTGTTAATAAGCCCAACTTAATAAAAACTTGGACAAAGTTATTAACATCTTATCTTTTCATTATCTTTAAAAAAATTACCTTTTATTTTTCAATTACAGTTGACATACATGATCAGTTTCAGGTCTACACCCCAGTGATTAGACACTATGTAAATAAGTGAATGTCTTGATAAATCTTGTACCCATCTGCCACCATCCACAGTTGTCAGAACTGTATTGACTATACTCCCTATGCTGCACTTCCCATCCCCGTGACTGCTCTGTGACGACCAATTCGCACACCTTAACCCCTTCACTTTTTCACACGCCTCCCCTAACCCCTCCTATCTGGCAACCACCAAAATGTTCTATCTGTGAGTTTGTTACTATTCTACTTGTTTGTTTCTTATTTTAATTTCTACTTATTTTTAAATAGATTTTAGAGAGGAAGGGGGAGAGAGAAAGAAAGAGAACAATGATTTGAAAGAAATGTCAATCGGTTGCCTCCCATACGTGTCTCAACCACGGATCGAACCCACAACTTTCTGGTGTACCAGATAACGCTCCAACCAACTGAGCCACCTGGCCAGGGCTATTTTGTTTTCCAGATTCAAGTGTTGATAGATATGTATTCATTGCCATTTTATTGTTCAAATATTTGATCTTTTTTTTCTTTTTAAAGAATATTTCATATAATACTGGCTTGGTAGTGATGAACTCCTCTAGCTTTTTCTTGTCTGGGAAGCTCTTTATCTTTCCTTTGATTCTAAATGACAGTTTTGCTGGGTAGAGTAATCTTGGATGTAAGTCCTTGTTTTTCATCCCTTTGACTGTTTCTTGCCAATCCTTTCTGGCCTGAGAAGTTTCTGTAGAAGCTCCATTGTAGATAACTAAGTACTTTTCTCCTGCTGCTTTTTAAGATTCTCTTTGTCTTTAACCTTTGGCATTCTAATTATGATGTGTCTTATTGTGGGCCTCTGTGAGTTCGCCTTGTTTGGGACTCTCTGTGCTTCTGGGACTTGCACGTTTCCTTCCTTCACCAGGTTAGGGAAGATTTCTATCATTACTTTTTCAGATAGGCTTTCAACTTCGTGCTCTCTCTTCTTCTGGCACACCCATGATGCAAATGTTGATATGCTTCAAGTTGTCCTAGAGGTTCCTTATACAATCCTCATTTTGGGGATTCTTTTTTCTTTTTGCTCTTCTGATTGGGTGTTTTTGCTTCCTTATATTCCTAACCACTGATTTGATTCTTAGCTTCATCTACTCTACTGTTGATTCTCTGTAAGTTATTCTTCATTTCAGTTAGTGTATCCTTCATTTCTGACTAGTCCTTTCTTATGCTGTTGATGTTCTCATTCAGTTCCTTGAGCATCCTTATACCCAGTATTTAAAACTCGGCATCTAGATTGCTTGTTTCCATTTTGTTTAATTCTTTGAGTTTTGTTCTGTTCTGTTTCATTTTGGCTGCCTCTGTTCTCATTTCCATTTATTAGGTAGAGCTATGTCTCTCAAGCTTGGTAGGGTGGCCTATGTAGTGCGTGTGGGGTTTAGTGACACAGCCTTCCCAATCACACAGGCTAAGAACTCAAGGTGCACCCCCTCTGTGGGCTGTGTACACCCTCTTGTTGCAGTTAAGCCTTGACTGTTGTTGGAAAGATTTATCCCCAGGCAGGTTGGCTGTAAGAGGAACTGCCTGCAACCACCAAACACTGACCTGCAAACACCAGGGAGGATCAGCTGTGCAGGGGCCCACTCCACAGAGCGGGACTTACTTAAGTGGGGCCCTGGTGCCTGCTGAGTCCATCCCTTGAGTGTGTCACTTGTGAAGGTGATTGGGTAGTGGTGCTTCAATGTGATCTGAAACTGTCCACTGGTACACTGGCTCTGGGCCTCCAAGGCGGTGTAGGCCAAGCTCAGTTGTCATCTGTGTTTTGGCTGGGGCCACCCAGCATTAGCTACAAAGAGATCTGCAAAAGGCTGCCACTTGTGCTGAGCGTGGAGGTGCACAGGTGAGGCCAAGCTGCAAACCAAGGCTGGCTGCTACCAGTGCCAGGTCTGGGGCCACATAGCAAGAGGTATAGGGCACACTGAGGCCAGATGCTGCTTGTTTGAGAGATTTTAGTTAAGTCTGCTGCCTGAGCCAAGACAGGCTATTTGCATGAAAAAGTCACTGGAAACAGCTTGAGTCAGTCTGAAAGTTGGGAGAGGGGGGAGGTGGGCCCTTGAGGAATCACCAGGGTGGGGCAAACAGTGGTAGCCAGGTTGATGGAATCTCAGATATGGCTGCCTGCTGGTTTTGTGTGGGGAGGGCTCATCAAAGGAACAATGGCTTCTGCCAGCACTTCTGTATGGGTGACGGCTGTTCCTCCCACCCCACCCTGTTTTTTGCCCTGATGCTGGGCAATTGATTTCTTCCTTGTATGTCTCTGGTGCCTTTTAAGATGCTGCCCAAGGCTGGGGCTCACATGGAGTCATTTTGAGTAAGTCTGTGCATGGACCCTTTACGAGGAACTGTCTGGGACTCCAGTGTCCCTCTGTCTCCCTTGGCCTCCATCCCCACTGATTTTTACAACCAGAAGTTGTAGATATTTCTCTTCCTGGCACTGAAACCCTGGGCTGGGGGGCCTGGTGTGGAGCTGGGACCCCTCACTCCTCAGGGGGAGCTCTGTAGCTGATATCCCTCCTAACTTTCGTCTGCCGCACACAGGTGTGTGGCCAGTCTGTGTATATCTCCATTCCTCCTACCAGTCTTGACGTGGCTTTTTCTTTAATTCACTAGTTATAGGACTTCCACTCAGCTGGATTTTAGGCAGTCCTTAATGATGGTTGTTTTGTAGATTAGTGGTATTTTGATGTGGTTGTGAGAGGAGGCGAGTACTGCACTTACCTATGCCATCATCTTGACCTTTACTATCTTTTTTATAATAAAAACTCATTAGAATGATATAAGCGACATATATAAAATATAAACAACAAAATAGTTCTTTTTGTGAGGCAAACCTGTTTCTTCCTTCTTGTATTTCATATCTTGGTTATGCCATCACTGTCCACCCCTATTCACTCAAGTCAGAAATCTAGGGTTTTCATTCCTTCTCCATCTCCCAGAAGTGTGTTAACCACGTGGTACCTTTAATTAATTGTTAAGCACATCTTCATTGCCCCTCTCTGTATATACTCATAATCCCCCATCCTGACAATCTTTTTGAACCCCAGAAAGAGTTGATCTTATTTACCCACTATACCCATTACTCTGGAATGTTATCATGTGTATTTACAATTATTTTTATAGAGTATAATAACACCTATCTATCTCTTCATGAGTTTTTGAGGGCATGGGCATGTATTTATTCACTCAACAAATATTAAGTTCCTGATAGGTGTTGGAAATACAGATGAAAATATATTTCCTATGTCCTTAAAAACATACTAAAAATACACAAAACAATAGCTCCAAAACACACACAGGCACACACTCACCATTTAACCACTGTGTTACTGTCTAGAGAAGTGAGGGAGCCATCCACAATGGAGGAAGGAAAGCTTGAGCTGTAGCTACGTGGGAGTTGGGAGAAGTGTCCGGCCACAGACACCACATATAAGACCAGATGCTTGAAAGTACTTGACGTTTTCAATGAACCATTTCAGTGTTGTCTGAGTTCTAAATGAACTAGAGAGTGAGAGGGCCTAGGTAGGAATGGGCCTTGTATACCAGGTTAAGAGTGTTTTGGATTATACAATGCAGGGCACCGATTTTCAACCTTTCTTGTCTCATGTCATACATGAATTATTAAAATTCTGCAGCACACCAAAAAAACCAAAAACAAAACAAAAATAAAAACCCAAAACCAAACCCCAAAATATAGTGGAACTTCAGTTCTCGAACTTAATGGGTTTTGGAATGCTGTTTGAGAACTGAATTGCTCGAGATTGGAGACATTCAAGACCTGAACCTGAGGTCTGACTATATTTTTTGCTGATCTGACAAAAAAGAATAGGTATAATTTTGATTCATTTACACCAGATGGCTATTGTTGTGTTGGCTATTGTCATTTCCTTTTAAATTTGACAATCTAAGGGAAAAGAGGTCAGTGCCCCTGACTAAATAGTCGCATCACATGTTCTTAAAATTCTTGTGGCACTCTGGTTGAAAATCAGAGGTAAGGCCTTGGTTAACTAGTTTTTCTCCTCCACAGATTTTTACATATGCACTCAACATGCTAACATGTGCATGTAACCCATTTCCATGGGTACACCACATATTTTTATACAAGCTGTCTCTCCTTGTTACTAGTTATAATTGAAAATTTTTAGCAGGGAAATGACAAGATCAGATTTTTGATTTAGAAAGATTTTACTGGAAGGGGTACGGCTGTTGGCAAAGTATCAGTAAGGAGGCCATCATAGTAGATCAGGCCATGCATAAGTGTCTGATCTGGGACTCTGGGAGAATAGAAAAAGAGAACAAATTTAGGCGCTATTTAGAAACAACAATAAACTGGCAAAATATTTAGAAGGTGGAAACCACTTTATGACAGTGCATGTTACACAGGAAGAAAGAATTCTGGATGGATGGCAATCTGAATCAATGAGATAAAGAACTAGAAGGAGAAACAGATTCTGGCAGGGAGACACGAGTTCACATTTGAGCACACTGCACTTGAGGTGCTCATGGGATGGATTTTCAGATGGTGATGCCTCATAATTGATCATATAGATACAGTGCTCAGGCAAAAGCCAAAGATACAGATTGAGTCTTTAACCTTTAGATAACAAATTGAATCTACAAACACAGACAGTACTTAAGGATGCGTTATCTTGCAAGAGATCCTTCAAAACACCAACATTTAAGTAAAAGAGAAAAAAAGAATGCAAAGGAGATGGAGATGAACTCTGGAGCTGGGAAGAAGAAACCTGAAGACATATTCAAGAGAGGGGAAGGTATTACAAAAGAGGGAGGGGGTGAGCGTCTTAAACATCACAGAAAAGTTAAGACTAAAAAGTGGGCAATGGCACCTAGGTCATTAGTGACTTTTGCAAGAACAATTTTATTCATATTCACTCTTGTAATTCTGCTCAATAAATTCGCAAATCAGTAGCTCTCAACCATGGCTGTAGACTAGGATGATATGGGGAGCTTTTAAGAATCAGGATACCCAAACCATATTCCAGACCAATTAAATGTTTATCTTTGGGCTTAGGACGCTGGCATCAGTGGTTGTTAAAGCTCTCCAGGTGATTTCAATGTGCAACCAAGGATGGGGAAAATAAATCCATACACTGCAAAGTACCTGGCTCAATTGCACATTTAAATGTCTCTACCTTACCTATTAGCTCCTTTGGGATAGGATATGGATTGAGTCTTATGTTTGCAAACTCATGCTGGTAGGTATAGTAAGGGGCTCAAAACTCTTCATTGAATGAGTATATATTATGTAAGTTTTCTAAAATTTTCCAATGCAAACGCCAAGGGAAGAAAAAGAAATTTCGAAGATACTGCTTATTAACATTCAAGAATTATCTAACATTTTGTGTATTACAGATAATGAAACCTGAGTCTGAACAGACTGCTCTTGGCAATGGTGTGACATCAACTCGTGTGACCTGAAACCTAAATCTTATTCACACCATGACTGAGATCAAATTATATGAGGGAAAAATCTGAGACAAAGAGAAAGCATAATGCAGTGTATCATGAGACTTACTCACTTGAGCTGTTTTAAGTATTAAATGCATTTATAAAGTACTTAGAAAAGCAGTTAGCACAGGGTGAATACCCTTACTGCACTTTCTGAAACACTCTTAGCAGAATCAAGAGAACCACATAGCTCTGAATTGGGATCCCTGTGTACATAAAGGAAAGGTTGTATTAGTTTCTTTTTATGAAGAAATGGTCAAATTAACCTTCTTGATAGACCTATTAATTAGCATTTAGCTTGGGAGAAATCTAGGTGAATGAATAATACAGATGTAGCAGAGGAGAAGACGATGAGAACTAACTTGATTTTGCAGCTTAAGTACTATTAGTTGAGGTACGGAAAAATCCATCAGTTTGTAATATGAAGAAGTATGGCAACATTCATAGCACGTGGCTGAAACGGAGATGAAGTGGAAGAGCAAGTCCTGATCTCGTGGAAGAGAGGACAGAGACTGAGTCTACAACTTCATTCTTCACCGACTCTCGGCTCTCCCTAATTCTCACTATTCATCCCTGGGAATTTTCCTTCCCTAGCGTTTCCCGCCTGTCCTTACCCCAGGATTAAGAATGGGGCGTGGGACACAGAGTTGGATAACTACTAACTCCCGCCAGCTGGGCCTGCTGGGCCCGTGGAACGCAAGCGAAACACCCACAAACACTCTCTTTCCTCTCTGGCCTCCAAGAAACCCCTGTTCTTAGGTCAAATACTTGCTTTAGCGATAACCGCTGCGGCCACGTCCCGGCGCCCACCTTTTCGGCCCTGGAACCACTCAAGCCCCGGTGGCACAGCGAGAGACGGCAGAAAGCGACGGCCCCCCGGCTTCGGATTCCCGGGTGCGCTAAACCCTTGACGCCCGCCTGCGCTGGGATAAACGCAGGTCCCAGTCGAGATCCTTGCAGCTGCTACCTAGGAACTCAATGCACCAGGCAAGTCCGAGGCTGTGGGCGGGGCGAGCGGGCGGCGCCGGAATTTTGCGTCACTACGTGGGCGGGGCAGTCCGCCGCTAACGTCATCACTCCCGGTACCTGCCAACATGGAAGGTGGTGAAGGAAGCGTCGTTTTGGTTGGCCACGGGGCTCGGGGCTCCCGGGCGGCTGCCGTGACAGTCCGGGAGCTTCTGCAGGACGGTAAGGAGTCGGGGTGGGTCGGCTCGTGGGGTTAGGGGGATGTCCTGCGCCGCACGTGGGCCCAGGTGGTGGACTCAACCCGTCGCTTTGCAGAAAGTTTTCCGGTCTGGATGTGACCACTCCCCTCCGCCTGGCCCCCTGGCATCTGGGTGCTGGCCTCGCAGACCTTGTTTCTTGGGACACCTGATTTTTGGTTGCTGCTCATTGCAACTCTACACTGCACGCTCCTGGGGCTTCCCTGAAGTCCTGGGACCTCGCAACCGGTTACTCAACGTTGGCAGCCACTGGCTGCTGCCGCAATTCTTGACGAAAGGGTGAAGCATCCCATCCCATCCCATGAGAAGTGTGAGACCTAGAACGTATGACAGACACTTAATGAAAGAGGGCCTCATTTTTAAATAGAGTTGGGAACATCCCCTCTGTTAAATCCTTAGACTGCACACATGACAATTCTTGCAGTTTCGTTTGTGTCTTTAAAGGCGTTTATCCACAGCCATACAGGGGAGAGGGTTTGGAGCATCGTTCAAGAGGGATATGTATTGAATATAGCAGTTAGGTTTATTGACAGTTTTAGACAGACATTGCTAGATATTAGGAGATAAGCTAAACATAGTACATTTGAGAAGCACATTAAATTGTATTATTCCAGTTAACATGCCCCAAATACTCTTATTCTTCAGAGTAAAGTTCAAATTTCTAAGACTCTTCTCATCTGTCCTTAATTTTCTTCACAAATTGTCACATGTTTTCTACCTTGTATTAAAATAATTTGATAATTTAATCTTTTCTACAGCATTGTACAATTCCTTTTTATATTCCACAGTGTTAATATCTTTGTCTTGCATATAGTAGGTGCAGATAAGGGTTCTTAAATTTTACTTATTTTTTAGAGAAGGGGAGGGAGAAAGAGAAGGAGAGAAACATCAGTACTGGAGAGAAACATCCATTGGTTGCTTCTCTTATGCCAACCTGCAACCTAGGCATGTGCCCTGATTGGGAATTGAACTGGTGATCTTTTGCTTTGCTGTTGACACTCAACCAGCTGAGCCACATGGCTCAGGACAAATAAGGGTTTTTAAATTGAACATCAAAGTAAGAGGTATACCCACACATTTGTAGACCACGTAGATTAAAAACAAATGAAATAAAGTTCTTTAGACAAAAAATTTGCCACATACTAAACTGACAAACTCAGGGGAGGCCTCCATAGCGACATGGGATGGTCTGAAATTAAAACTTCGTAACTAAAAGCGAGTCATGATGGGTAGTCATGTCCTAGGCCGGGATCTTTGTTGACACAGGTCAATCTTCACCTTCACTGAGCTTGTCTATTGTCTTTTGGCATGCACTGTAACATACCTTTGGAATGTCAGACTAATCCAGTTTGCTATTGTCGTACCCCTCAGGACACAATCTCCCACCAGCACTTGAGACCAGAGAACCCCTCATTGTTGTTCTCCCACATAACATCTCTATGTGCTATAAATGTTAATATTTAACTATCCTATGCCCACCAATGTAAAAGAAGTATTTGTTTATTTATCCTGTCTCGGAGATTTTTCTGCTTTGCCTCCCTAATCAGTCATCAAGGAATTTCACGTAACCCCGTTATGTCTTCTCCTTTGATTATGATGTATAAGTGAGGAACAGAACTATCATTCTTTGGAGCATCTTTTCAGTCTGTTGATATTTTGCTTTCTAGCAATTATTGTCAGTTTGGCTCAAATAAACTCATAAAAATTCTTACAGGTTTGGATGTTTCTTAAATCTGACAGTTCTAAATTGTTTTCTCTGACTGTTGTATATTTTATTATTGCCCTTAACTACTAGCCTTCTCACAATTTATGTACTTTTGTCAAAACCTACCTACTGGTGATGTTTTTTGAACTAGATGTTATTAGGTTCCGCAGGTTAGATTCTCTCTAATGCATCTTTGTATCTTAATTTAAATTCAGTTGAACCAAGTATTGAGCTCTGATATATTGAGCGATTCCCACCCTGAAGTAGCTTACCACTTTAGTAGGGGAAATAGTCTTGTAGAGCTATAAAGAGAGTCACTGTAATAGAGGGTTGTAAGGGTAGCAGTAAACTTGTGTACAAAGTAAAACAGTAATACAGAGAAGGATGATAACTGAGAGTGGTTAGGGGGGTGTCAGGACCATCTAGATAGAGTTGTTTTTGAAGTGTAAGTAGAACTCCCATAAGAAATAGAAGAAACAATACATGCCAGACATAGGTATATATTCGGTATATATAGGTATATATGCCAGACCAAAAAGTCTGTTTTGTTTTTTCCATAAAATAAAAGACACATTTTTCATTTTCATCAATAACTTTATTGATTTGGATATTTTGAATATGTCGGATATCTCCGACTATTGGCTTCTAGTGAGTAGAGGGGCAAGGATACTGCTAAACATCTTCTAATGCATAAGACAGCTCCATAGCAAAGAATTATTTGGCCAGAATGTCAGGAGTACCAAGAAACTTTGCAAAGCACTTTTGACATGTTCTATCAGTCACAGCACCTTCTTCATATACTGCACAAATCCTTTTTGCATTTCAGTTGTGTTTTTACCTTCCTTGAAATCATAAAACAAAACACACCAAAAATGTTGTGTATCTTCTTCTATCTTCAGTATTAAAATGGTTGCATAAAAATTCACCAAGTTTGATAAATTTTTAAAAAATGCACGCTGACATGACAGCTGTCACAATACAGTCTAACAAAATTGTTTCGTATGAAGTTAAAGACAACTAAGTACTACTACAACCATCATGTGGAAAAAAATTAAATGCACTTTTTTGCCATCCCATTATTTCAGTAGGATACATTCCAGGAACTATAATCAGTTTTTGGAATTATTCCTCAGTTCTGCCTTCTGAATTTTCCTGTTTAGTTTTCTTACCCATCTTCCACAGTGGTTATTTAAATCTTTTCAAACTCTTCCTTCAAGCTTAACAGATGACTGATACCTAAAAAAAAAAAGAGAATCCACCAGATGTGAGCTTTCTTCATTTCTCGCTATTAAACCTGTAAGCTGAACTTGAACCTGCAAGTATCTTTTCTCCCCTTTTCCTGTCATATTTTCAATTTCAACAGAAGTGAATTTCTGCTCCTTCCTAAGGACAGTCCCTCCTCTTGTGCCCTGGATTTTCTTTCCTGTCTTCTCAAGGACCCAGTCACACTCATTCTGTACATTTGAAATTGCTTTGCCCAGGTCTGCAAGGATTTCCTTGTGGATAAATCAAGTGGACATAGTGTCATTTACAATAGCCAAGCTCTAGAAGCAACCCAAGTGCCCATCAGTAGATGAGTGGATAAAGAGGCTGTGTTACATTGGCACAATGGAATACTATTAGGCCACAAAAAAGGGGGAAATCTTTTGGGACACTGTGGATGGACCTGGAGAATATCATGCTAAGTGAAATAAACCAGTCAGAGAAAGACAAGTACTATATTATTTCACTCATATGTGGAATTTAATGAACAAAAATAAAAATAGAATTGAATCATAGATACATAGAACAGACAGACAGCTGTCAGATGGGAGGAAGGTTGGGGGATTGGGTGAAAAAGGTGAAGGTTAGATTAAGAAGGGAAAAAACCCCACATAGACACAGACAACTACAGTATGGTGATTGCCAGAGGAAAGGGGGGTGGGAGGAGGTGGAAGAAGGCAAAGCTGGGATAAATGGTGGTGGTAGGACGAGAGTGCATGATAGAGTGTGCAGATGATATGTTACAGAGTTGTGCACTTGTAACCTCTATGGTTTCATCGACCAGTGCCCCAATAGATGCAATTAAAAACTTCTGACAAATGGACACTTTTTGATTCTTATCTTACTTGACCTTTTAAAAAGGGTTTGACTTCGTTTTGAAATATTTTCCACATGTGACTTGAATTCCATACTTAAAGAAAAAATTTCTAATTCTCTAAGTGCTCTGTTCCATTTTCTTTTAGATGCTTGTCTTCCTCAGGTTGCCTGTAAATTAGTAGTTCACTTATTCATTCCCTACAATATTGCTAAGGAATTAAACATTTTCATCAGTAACAGTGATCTGTCAATAACAGAGGATAGGATTGATAAGGTTGGTGTGCAGATGCATAATTTGAAAATTTGTGAGGTGTTTCTGATTTGCCTTCTATAGGAATGAGGAAACTATGAAAGGCGTTACAAACTATAAAAGAGAAGACTTTTCTCTTTGAGGACTGTCAGTCCATAAGTCCCAATCCAGTGGACAGTACTCAACCTACATTGTGTTTGATCTTTGTAAGGTCTTTTATACTACTGACCACTTACTTTCTTTAATATGTTCATTTTGTTTTTTGCCATTCTCTCCTGTTTTCCTTTCACTTGAAACTCTCCGTAGTCTTTTTAATTGCTTTCATTTCTTCTGTTTGCTTGAAAATTTTGGTGTTTTCTTGGCTTCTGAACTATATTTTCCTATTTCCATCTTTTTGTACATTCTAAAATTTCTTCCTAAGTCATCTGGGTTTTTTTTTCATGGTGTCAAAATTATCTGTGCTCACAACTACACACATGTATGGTACTTGCCTCTCTTCTGAGCTGTAGAACTACTGTCTACTGGACATTACTATTTGGTAGTGAACAAGCACTAGTAGTTGTGACTCTAAATACCTACATATAAACAAATAGTACAAATTCCACATATAAAAAGTGAAATAAAATACTTCTTATCCTCACTGGAGGATATATTTATTGATCTTAGAGAGGAACGGAGGAAGAGAAACATTGATGTGAGAGAGAAACATTGATTGGTTGCCTCTCGCATGCACTACTACCAGTTTCGAACCTGCAACCTAGCCAGTGTGCCCTGACTGGGAATTGAACCCATGACCTTTCAGTTTACTGGACCATACTCTAACCAACTGAGCCACACTGGCCAAGACCAAATGAAATTTTTAAAATCTCTTCCCCATCCTTTTACTCTGATAGTCTCTGTCAACATTAATTACATGTGGTTAGATATGTGCTTGCTCCCCATGTGGATTATGAGTTCCTTGGAGGCAGGGACATGTTCATGTTTATAAGAGGATATCTGGTCCAGCTTAATGCAAAGCCGAATTCTCTGTGTCAGTTACTTAGGACTCATCCTTCTTTTTCTAACTAATCACCCATTTTCAGCTTGACTCTAAGTCCTACACATCACAGTCTCTGAATATTTGTCAGATTTGTCACTTCCTTGATATTCTGAGTGCTGCTGTCATAGGCCTTCATCTTGCCACTTGGACTGTTAACATAGCACCTTATTGGCCTTTGTGGCTGTGTTTGTGGGTGTGCTGATGAACCAGCTTTCTGGGAACAGGGAGAGCCCTGGTTTTGTAGGTGTACCGGCTTCCATGATATAAATCCTCTCACCGTGGTCAGTTTTAAGATCCTTACATGTGATGTCAGCTGGCTGACACAGTTCCTGAAAAGTTAGCAGTTAGCTCTCAGGAGCCACTAGATGCCAGCTCCAAAACACCACTGTGCGACTAGTTCCTCTTCACTCATCATCCATTTGCTGCTAGAAACTTCTTTAAACAAAGGTGATAGTGCTCTCCTTGGCTTTAAAACCTCAAATGGGTTATAGTCTGAACATCCTGATATCTTAACAGCTTTTTTTTAAACTGACCCCCAACCTTCCTTTGGAACCTCAACTCCTATTATTCTTAACCCTTTTGCCCAACACACACACTGTGGACTAGACATAAAGTTAGTATTCCTCTATTTCTCAAAATATGCCGTGGTGTTTGCTCCCTCTAAAACTTCCCTCATGGAATGGCCCTCTCCACTTTTCAGTCTGGCCAGCTTCTTAATTCTGAGGACTTGCCAGACTGAAGGAAATGGTTCTCAGAATCAAGGCCAAAGTAGTAGTTTCCTTCTTTTACTCCACTCTCCTTTGAAAGTAGGAAAGAATGCAGAATGATATTTCTAGCTGATATATATATACATTCACTCATTCAACCAATATTGAGCACCTGCCATGTGTCAGGCATTGTTCAGGCTCTTGGGATGTGGTAGTAAATAAATACTTTGCCCTCATGGAACACCATACACACACCCACACACTTATACATATATACATATACACATGCATATATACACATATACATATACTCACATATACATAAAAACATATAATGGATATGGATAAGTATTTTCCTAAGTTCTCTATTTTGCTTGTTTCATAATCTGTCAGGGCAGTCTTACCTATATCTAGCATATGGTTAGGAAATAGTAGATTATACCTACATCAAGCTCACTTCAATATATTCATTTTTAACTCGTAATTTTCCTCATTTTTTTCTTTCATTCACAGGTTTTCTTTCATTCACAGGATTTCTATACTGAAAGATATCTTAACATCTAACATTACTTTTTTCCTGTTTATTAATGGTCTATTTTGAGCAATTTCTCTTTCCGTTTACTATTTCACCACCAAATTCTAAGTTTTAGTAATACCAATAAGTTTGTATTTCTATTAAAAATCCAGATTCAGACTTCTGGTCAAGATGGAGAGGTAGGTAAACACGGCTCACCTCCTTGCATAACCACAGCAAAATTACAACAAAATATAGAACAAACATCACTCAGAACTAACAGAAAATCGAGCTGTATGGAAGTCTGACAACTAAAGAATTAAACCACATTCATCCAGATTGATAGAAGGGACGGAGGGGAGACACGAAGATGTGGAACCAGCTGGTCCCAAAATCCACATGTGGCAGATATAAAACATAGGGATATCTTGGGAGTGAGGGATCCCAGCACCACACCAGAACAACTAGCCCAGGGTTCCAGCACCAGGAAGCTAAGTCCCTATAACTTCTGGCTGTAAAAACTCATGGGTGTTGGGTCTTTGGAAGAAACTGGGATTCTCAGGCCTCTGCTGTTAAAGGGCCTTGCACCACATGCAGACTTACTCAGACTCACTCCTTTTGTGCTATAGCACTGGGGCAGCAGCTTGAAGGGCACCAGTGGGCAAACAAGGAAGAACTGAAGTGGCTGGCATCAGGGCAAGAGCTGGGGGGACAACTTCCTCCTGCATAGACTGCAGACAGTGGCCATTGTACATTTTCTAAGCCCTCTCCCACACAGACCCACAGTGTGGTGGCACCATATCTGAATCTCCATCAACCTGGCTCACATAGTAAGCCCTGCCTTGATGATTACCTGAGGATCTGCCCAAGCTGGTAACAGTGGCTTTTCCATATGAAGGTCTGGGATAGGTGCAGGCTGCAGACCTTCCTAAATCTGCTCATACAGCTCCCATACCTCTCGCTGCGTGGCCCCAGGCCTGGCATTAGCAGCAGCCATCTGCAGATTGCTGTATAGCTTATGCCAAGGGGCTCCCGACAGAACACAGGTGGAGGCTGACCTTTGCCTGTATCACCTAGGAAACCCCAGAGCTTCCTCACTCAGCAGACAGCTACAGACCATGATGGAGCACCACCCAACCATCTTAAGCCAGGGAGGAAGGTGGTTGCTGGCTAGAGGTTACAGTCAGTACTACTAACTGCCTAGACTGGCTAAATCCCTCCCATTGACCTGCTGACAGTAATCAAGACTCATCTACAAGAGAAGGGAGTACTCAGCCCACATGGAAGGTGCACCTTGAGTATTGAGCTTGGGAGATAGGGGAGGCTGTTCCTTTGGACCCTACAGGACAACTACTCTGCTGGGACATGCTACCAAGACATGGAGTCAAAACAGCTCTTCCTAATACATAGAAACAAAAATGGGAAGGCTGCCAAAACAAGCAGACAAAGAAACATGGACCAAATGAAAGGACGGATCAAAACTCCAGAAAAAGAAATAAACAAAAGGAAGATAAGCAATCTATAAGATGCAGAGTTCAAAACACTGGTTAGAAGGGTGCTCAAGAAACTTAGTGAGAAACTCAGCAGCATAAATGATCCAGTCAGAAATGAAGGATACACCAGTTTAAATAAAGAACAATTTACAGAGAAACAACAGTAGAGTGAATGAAGTAGAGAATCAAATCAATGATTTCAAACATAGGGAAGCAAAAAACAGCCAAGCAGAACAACAAAAAGAAAAAAGAACCCCCCCCTCCCCCCCAATGAGGATAGTATAAGCAGCTTCTGGGACAACTTTAAGCAGTCCAACATTCACATCATAGGGGTACCAGAAGGAAAGGAGAAAGAGCAAGAAATTGGAAATGTGTTTGAAAAAATAATGAAAGAAAACTTCCCTAAGTCCAGGAAGAACAGAGAATCCCAAACAAGGTGGATATAAAGAGTATCATACCAAGACACATCATAATTAAAATGCCAAAGGTTAAGGAGAGAATCTTTTTTATTTATTTTAAAGACTTTATTTATTTATTTTTAGAGAGAGGGGAAAGAGAGGGAAACATCCATGTGTGGTTGCCTTTTGTGTGCCCCTTACTAGGGACCTAGCCCACAACCCAGGCATGTGCCCTGACTGGGAATTGAACCAGTGACCTTTTGGTTTGCAGGCCGGCACTCAATCCACTGAGCCACACTAACCAAGAGAGAATCTTTTTTTAAAAAAATATATTTTATTGATTATACTACTAGAGTTGTCCCATTTTTTTCTCCCCTTTATTCCTCTCTTCCACCAGCATTTCCCTCCCCCTTAGTTCATGTTAATGGGTTGTACATATAAGTTCTTTGACTTCTCCATTTCTTAAACAATTCTTAACTTTGCACTGTGTATTTTATACCTACCATTTATGCTGCTTATTCCCTGTACCTTTTCCCCCATTCTGCCCCCTCCCCCTCCCTGATATCCCCTCATGTGATCTCCATTTCTGTGATTCTGTTCCTGTTCTAGGTGTTTGCTTAGTTTTGTTTGTTTGTTTTTAGGTTCAGTTGTTGATAGTAGTGAGTTTGTTGTTTTTTTACTTTTCATATTTTTGATCTTCTTTTTCTTAGATAAGTCCCTTTAACATTTCATATAATAAGGGCTTGGTGATGATGAACTCCTTGAACTTGACCTTATCTGGGAAGCACTTTATCTGCCCTTCCATTTTAAATGATAGCTTTGCCAGATAGAGTAATCTTGGATGTAGGTCCTTGCCTTTCATGACTTGGAATACTTCTTTCTAGCCCCTTCTTGCCTGCAAGGTTTCTTTTGAGAAATCAGTTGACAGTCTTATGGGAACTCCTTTGTAGGTTACTGTCTCCTTTTTCTACTTTTAAGATTCTCTCCTTATCTTTAATCTTTGGTAATGTAATTATGATGTACCTTGGTGTGTGTTTCCTTGGGTCAAGCTTCTTTGGGACTCTCTGAGCTTCCTGAACTTCCTAGAAGTCTATTTCCTTTGCCAGATTAGGGAAGTTCTCCTTAATTAATTATTTCTTTAAATAAGTTTTCAGTTTCTTGCTGTTCCTCTTCTCCTTCTGGTACCCCTATGATTTGGATGTTGGAATGTCTAAAGTTATCCTGGAGTTTCTTAAGCCTCTCGTTATTTTTTCGAATTCTTGCTTCTTCATTCTGTCCCGGTTGATTGTTTATTTCTTCCTGCTGTTCCATATCGTTGATTTGGGTCCTGATTTTTTTTCCCTTCTTGTTTCTTTATTTCACTTTGCTTAGCCTTCACTTTTTCCTCTACTTTGTGACCATACTCAACCATTTCTGTGAGCATCCTGATTACCAGTATTTTAAACTCTGCATCTGATAAGTTGTCTGTCTCTTCATTGCTTAGTTCTATTTTTGGAGCTTTGATCTGTTCTTTCATTTGGGCCATATTTCTTTTTTGTCTTGATGTAGCTGTTAACAGGGTCCAAGGGGTGGAGCCTTAGGTATTTGCCAGGGCCGGGCAATCCATATCTCTGTATGGTGGTATTGTATGTGGGGGAGTGGTCCGAGAGGGAACAATGCTGCTTGCTCAGCTCTGGGCTTTCAGTCACTTCCCCTGCTACCCACAAGCAAATTGGGCTTTTCTGGTGCTGTTTCCTGGGCGAGTGGGCTAGTATATATTCAAGAATCATGTGGGTCTCTCCAATGAATCTCCTATGTGGCTGGGATTTTCTCCCGCCACCGCAACTCCCAGAGGTTTAACAGCCAGAGATTTTGAGACTTTATTTCTGCATGCGGAAACCCCGGGTTGTGTGGTCTGTCTTGCTCCCCAGTTGTTCCTCCTGGTTTATCCGCATGGAAATGTGGGACCACCCAGTCCGCCAGCTGCCCCCTTGCCACGTGTCTTCTCCACCCTGGTTGCCTGTCTCCGCTGCCCCTACCAGTCTGAATGAATGTTTCTTCTTTAACTCTTTGGTTGTCAGACTTCAATATAGTTTGATATCTGGCAGTTCTGGTTATTTTTTGTTTTTAAACTTGTTGTCCTTCTTTTGGTTGTGCAAGGAGCCAAAGTGTATCTACCTATACCTCCATCATGGCTGGAAGTAAGACAGAATCTTAAAAGCAGCAAGAGAAAAGCAGTTGGTTACCTACATGACACTTCCCATAAGACTGTCAGGTGATTTCTCAAAAGAAATCTTACAGGCTAGAAGAGGTTGGCAAGAAGTATTCCAAGTCATGAAACGCAAGGACCTACAACCTAGATTACTCTATCTAGCAAAGCTGTTATTTAGAATGGAAGGTCACATATAGTGCTTCCCAGACAAGGTAAAACTAAAGGAGCTCATCATCACCAAACCATTATTATATGAAGTGCTGAAGGGATTTATTTAAGAAAAAGAAGATAAAACTTATTTAAGAAGAAGAAGATGAAGATTAAAATGGCAATAAATACGTAACTATCGGCAATTGATTCTAAAAAACAAACTGAACAATCAAGCAGAACAGAAATAGAATCATAGATATGGAGAACACAGAGATAGTGGCTGTGTGGTTGGGGATCTGGGGAAATGGGGGAAAAGGTGAAGGAATTAAGAATATGAATTGGTAGTTTCAGAATAAGCAAGGTATTATTAAGAGCAAGTATAAGAAATGGAGTTGCCAAAGAACATATATACATGATCCATGGACATGAACAAAGAAGGGGGATTGCAGGAGGGGGTGAGGGGTGCTGGGTGGAGGGTGGGGCAAGGGAGGGAAACATTGGGACAACTATCCTAGCATAATTTATAAAAAAAAGTCCAGAGTCACTGTATTGTAACAGTTTTTGTGTATTGATGTAGAGATAGCAGAGACCATAAATATCAAATGTAGTCAACTTTCCTCTTGTCATCGTCAGTGACCTTGGTTTTTTTTTTGCATTAAAGGTTATGATGAATAGTTAATTTTTAATCTTTTACTCAATATCTATATTTTTTGACTCACTGACAAAAGTTAGCTTTTAGCCCTGGCTGGTGTAGCTCAACGGATTGAGCACAGAACTGCGAACCGAAGGGTTACCGGTTTGATTCCCAGTCAGGGCACATGCCTGGGTTGCAAGCCAGGTCCCCAGCAGGGGGACGTATGAAAGGCAACCACACATTGATGTTTCTCTCCCTCTCTTTCTCCTTCCCTTCCCCTCTCTCTAAATAAATAAATAAATAAAGTCTTTAAAAAAAAAAGTTAGCTGTTAGCAGTATAGCATAGTGGTTCAGAATGTGGGCTCCAAAGCTGAATTGCCTGGGTTCAGATCTCAGACAAGTTGGACAAGTTGCATGCCCTGTGTGTACCGGCCTCTTCATCTGTGAAATGGGGGAAGTAATAGTCCAACAGGGTTGTGTGAGGATTGAATGAGTTAATACTTGTAAAGTGCTTAGATCAATGCCTGGTACATAGTAAGCTCTCAGTGAATGTTACCACTGTCTTCTGCTGTTGCTTCCTCTTCTCATTTACCACAGAAAGTATTTACAACAATTTCTGGTATATAGAAAGACCTCAGCATATGTTATCCACGATTGCAATTCTGTTGTTTAATATCTGTGGTTTAGTACAGTGTAATTAATAAGTAAAGACTTTTCCTTATATTTTCTCCAGAATGTTACAGTGAATTTTTAAATGAAGACTTTGATGTAAAGGCTTACACTTCCCAATCTATTCATCAAGCTGTAATTGCCGAACAACTAGCAAAACTTGCCCAAGGAATCAGTCAGTTGGATAAAGAACTACACCTACAGGTAATTCTAATCTTCTGGATCATACAGATTATTCAGCCTAAAGTGATAATTTGTCATTTTTATAATCCTTTTTTTATTTAATCTAAATGCATATTTACATAAACAAATGTATAACTTACTAGTGTGGCTTATTTTTCAAAGTATGCTTTTGAAAAGGTTTCTGTAATGTACTTCTTGTTAGTTGAAAAACTGATATACCCATCTGTCCAAAACCTGTTTTTCATACTTTGTTTTCACCACCTTAATTGATGTGCAATGAGTATAGGTGGGCAAAGAATAAGATGACTTTGATAAAGATAATAAAGAATGGAATTTTAAAATTGTAAATAAAAATTGGGATGCTCACATTGGCAGTTCACACTTTATGAGCAGAAAATTCAACAATTGCTGAAATTATGGAAAGCTGATAAATTTGTGGTGGATAGAACACAATAGAGGGAATTAGGAGATGGGTCCTAATCTCAGCTGTGCTGTTGCCATTTATACCTTTTTGTGCCTTTGAGTCTTGCTTTTAAAAAAAATTGTCAAGTGTGCTAGAGTGAATAAGGAAGAGAAGATTATAGTAGAAAATCTTGAAGGTTCCTTCCTTTACACTTCTAATTTTTAAAAATTATTTTTAATTTTTTAACTGTAGTTTACATTCAGTATTATTCTGTGTTAGTTTCAGATGTACAGTAAAGTGGTTAGAAAATCATGTGCTTTACAGAGTGGTCCCCCTTTCTGCTTCAATTATCCACTTGGGCACATACATATTTATCTTGATATTGACTCTATTCTCTATGCTCTAATCTACATCTCTGTGGCTATTCTGTAACTACCAGTTTGTACTGCTTAAAACCTTTGACCTTTTTCACCCAACCCCCCCACCCCTCCCTACTGGCAGCTGTCATTCTGACCTCTGTATCTGTGAATCTGTTTCTATTTTGTCTTTTTTTTTTCATTAGATTCCTCATGTAAGTGAGTGACATCATGATATTTGTCTTTTTCTGTTTGGCTTATTTCACTCAGCATAATGCCCTCCGTCCATCCATGCTGTTGCAAAATGTAAGATTTCGCTCTTTTTTATGGCTGTGTATTATTCCATCGTGTAAACATACCACAGCTTTTCTATCCACTCAACTCCTTATGAGCACTTGGTTTGCTTCCATTTCTTGGCTGTAATAAATAATGCTACAATGGACATAAGGGTGCATATGTTCTTTTAGTATTTTTGGTTTCTTCAGATATATTCCCAGAATGGAATTGATGGTCATGAGACAATTCCGTTTTTAATTTTTTAGGAAATTTCATACTGTTTTCATAATCATTGTACCAACCAGTGTGCATTCCCACCAACAGTGCACTAGAGTTCCCTTTTCTCCACATCCTTGACAACACTTGCTGTTCGTTTATTTATTGAAGATATCCCTTCTGACAGGTGTGAGGTGGTATCTCATTGTGGGTTTGGTTTGCATTTCTCTGGTTAGTGATGTTGAACAACGTTTCATATGTTTATTGGCCATCTGTGTGTCTTCCATGAAGAAGTGTCTATTCAGGTATTCTGCCCATTTTTAACTGGATTGTTTGTCTTTCTGGTGTTAAGTTGTCTGAGTTCTTTATAAATCTTATAAATCTTTATAAATATTAACTCCTTATCAGATGTATCATTGGCCAGTATGTTCTTCCATTCCATAGGTTGTCTTTTCGATTTGTTGATGGTTTCCTTAGCTGTGGAAAACTTTTTAGTTTGATGTAGTCCCGTTTGTTTATTTTTTCTTTTGTTTCCTTTGCCTGAGGAAATAATATCAGAAAAATATATTGCTACAAGAAATTCCTGAGATTTACCTGGCTATGTTTACTTCTAGGATTTTTATGAGTTTGAGTGTGTTATATTTAAGTCTTTTATCCATTTTGAGTTTATTCTTGTGTATGTTATAAGAAGGTGGTCTAGTTTCATTTTTTTGCATGTGTCTGTCCAATTTTCCCAGCACCATTTATTGAATAAACTGTTTTTACCCTATTGTGTGTTCTTGTCTTCTTTGTCAAATATTAATTGACCATAAAGGTATGGATTAATTTCTAGACTATTTTGTTCCATTAATGTATATGTCTGTTTTTGTGCAAGTACCATGCTGTTTTGAATACTATGACCTTGTAGTATAGTTTGATACACCAGGTATTGTGATACCTCCAACTTTGTTCTTTTTTCTCAAGATTGCTGAGGCTTTGGGGATCTTTTATAATAGTTGTTTCATATAAATTTTTGAAATATTCTAGTTTTGTGAAAACACTATTGATATTTTGGTAGGAATTGTGTTCAATCTATAGATTGCTTTGGGTAGTGTGGACATTTTAAGGATCCTAATTCTTCCTTTTCATGAACACAGTATATGAGGTCTGTCCAGAAGGTATCCAGCCATGTAATATGGAAAATAGAGATATTTATTGAAGAAGATACAAAAAACATTGTATATAGGACAATGATGCCTCAGTCCCCTTCAAAGTAGGCATCTTGGGACCTCACACAGCTCTCCCAGTTGCCATTAGCTACTCCATCATATTTTTACTGAATCTCATCCATGGTCTGAAATCTCTTCCCTTTCAAAGGTGATTTTAGTTCTGGGAAAAACCAGAAGTCGCAGGGTGCCAAACCTGGGCTGTAGTGGGGCTGAGTCACCTGGGTGATTTGATGTTGTGCCAAAAAACTCTGCATGATACGTGATGCATGAGGAGGCACATTGTCATGACGAAGCTGCCAATCACCAGTTGCCCATAGTTGGGGCCATCTGAATCATCTGAGTAGTTTCTGTGGCAGAATGTTCAATCTTAATGCAAAATTTGGTGCAGATTCATTGCTGTACTCGCTCAGTCATTTTGAATGCCATGGCTGCACCATACACATGCTCACTCAGCTGTGTGTACCACCCCCACTGACTAGTACAGTGAAGTCGTCATTGTTCATGCATGAGAATTTCAGTCCATTCTCCGTGGGTGCCATGTTACGTTGATGTTGCACAAACTGTTCTCATTATATTAATAATAGCTGGACTTTTTCTGGACAGAACTCATGTTTTCACTTATTGTATCTTGTTCAGTTTCTTCAGTATCTTATACTTTTCTGAATATAGATCTTTTTCCTCCTTAGTTAAATTCATTCCTAGGGACCTTATTTTGTTTTAAAGTTATTTATTTATTTTTAGAGAGAGGGGAAAGGAAGGAGAAGGAGAGGGACAGAAATATCAATGTGTGGTTGCCTCTCGTGTGCCCCCTTTTGCGGACCTGGCCCACAACCCAGGCATGTGCCCTGGCTGGGAATCAAACTAGTGACCTTTTGGTTCTCAGGCCTGTGCTTAATCCACTGAGCTATACCAGCCAGGGCTGGGATCTGATTTTTTTGATGCAATTGAAAATGGGATTGTTTTCTTAGTCTTATCTTTCTGGTAGTTTATTATTGGTGTATAAAAATATAACTGATTTCTGAATATTAATTTTGTATCCTGCTACTTTACTGAATTCATTGGTTAGTTTTTGTAGTTTTGTTGGTAAAATATTTAGGGATATTTATGTCATCTACAAATAATGACAATTTTACTTTTCCAATTTTGATGCCTTTTATTTCTTCTTGTGTGATTGCTGTGGTTCAGATTTCCAGTACTATATTGAATAAGAGTAGTGAAAATGGACATCCCTAAGGGAAGCACTTTTGGTTTTTGTTCATTGAGTATGGTGTTGGCTGTGGTTTGTCAAATATGGCCTTTATTATGTCGAAGTCTGATCCCTTTATTCCCACTCTATTCAGAGTTTTTTCATAAATGGGTGCTGGATTTTGTCAAGTGCTTTTTGTGCGTTTATGAGTGTGATCATATGATTTTTATACTTCACTTCGTTTATGTTATGTAGTGTATCATGTTTATTGATTTGCAGATATTGTACCAACCTTACATGTCAGGAATACATCCCACTTGCTTATTGTGTATGATCTTTTTAATGTAATGCTTGATTCGATTTGCTAATATTTTGTTGCCTCTGTGTTTATCAAAGATATTAGCCTATAATTTTCTTTCTTTGTAGTGTTTTTCTCTGGTTTTGGAATTAGGATAATGTTGGCATTTTGAACAGAGCTTGGGAATCTTCCCTTCTCTTGAATTTTTTGGAATAGTTTGAAAGGGATAGGTGTCAGTTCCTCTTTGAATGTTTGGTAAAATTCACTGGTGAAGCCATCTGGTCCAGAACTTTTGTTTGCTGGGAGTCTTTTGATTACTGCTTTGATTTTATTAGTTGTAATGGCCTGTTCAGATTTTCTGCTTTTTGATTCAGTTTTGAAAGATTGTATGTATATATTTCTAGGAATTTATTCATGTCTTCCAGATTGTTCAGTTTGTTGGCATATAATTGTTCATAATCAATTCTATAATTTTTATCAGGTGGTTTGATGGTATACTTATAGTGTTGCCTTTTGTCTGAGTAGGCACTTAATATTTAAAGTAATGAACAAATTTTTGAATAAATGGACTGTTTACCAGGAACCCTAGAACTGTTCTGTCATGAGACATATTTGTGTACATATTTGTGTCTTACTTTCTTTATCAATTAAAAGAGCAGCTTAGTTAGGACTAGCATGACTTCAAAGGTCACTTTAATATTCCCATTATAATGTAATTGGAGTTCATTGACAAACATTTATAACACACTTTGTCAGGTTGTGGGGATAGTAAAATGAACACATTTTTCTGGTTCCCCCAGGACTCACAGACCAGTGGCAGATACATCAGAAATAATGACAGCCAAGTGAAGCCTGTTTTAGATAGAATGGTACGAAGTTTTTATGTAAGCAGGAGAGAATGCATTTAGCTCTGCCTAGGGGTTGCAGGAGGTGGCTTTTTGCAAAAACCACCTGAAATTCTTTCTGCCCTTTTATGGCGTGTATTTTCCTTATTTCTTGCATGTGATGCCTTTTCTGCAGGAATCAGTAAAAACTTTATATTTATTTAACGTCTTGTGAGTACTTGATATACTGGGGAGAACACTTTGTAAAGCAGATGGTTGTCTAACCACTGTACTGTACACCTAAAACTAATATAGAATAATACTGAATGTAAGCCATAATTGAAAAATAAATAAAAAGTAAAAACAGAACTGCAAAAAATGCATTTAACATCTCTTACAAGAGACAGGTTATATTTACAATAGTTTTGGATGTGAGGGAAAAAACATCTGAGTCCTGGTATAAAATCTGAACCTGCTACAATTGTTTTGTCCAGGAAAAAATTATACCATAAATTTGTTAACTATACCATAAATAAATATAATAAATATAATTTATAATATAAATGCGATGATTAAGGTTACAAAGATGTTGAGGAATGTTATGGTTTAGTTAAGAAATATAACCTTCTTTGAGTATTTAAAACAGGAAGATATTTAATACAGAGTATTGGGTGCTTATGCAGTTGTTGGACGGCAGCAAGTGGACTGAGTGGAAGGATCTGCGGCCAATGCAGCACAGAGGCCCAGAAGCTGCTGGTGTTGCCTTCCACGGCAGGGCTAAAACTGTGCTTCTAAATACCTGGTAACTAAATTCTGGAATGACCAGCTATCTCAGTTTTTTTTTAACTCCTCAGGTTTCAGGATCTTGCTTACTACCTGAAACAGTAACAGGAAGACAGCTTTCCCTTCTCTTTGTCTTCCAGATCTCTTGGAAATTCATTCACTTGGCTACAGGGGTGTCTAGGAAAGTATAGTTTTAGACTTTTCAACCTTTCCAAAGTATTTATCATAAGGGGCAAAGAAGGAATAGAGAATTAAAAGAAAGTTAGTCTTGTTAGAATGGACACATTGGTGACTATATCCAGTGCACTGGGGAAAATTCAGACATCTTTTGACAATCTTAAGGATAAGAGATATAAGAGACCAAAAGTAATATTTATTTTAGATGGGCATGATAGAAAGGGACTTGACAGAATAACATGGTGCCTGACTGCAACTGGAGTAAGTGGCGGATACAGGAGTTCCTGTGAATGAATCCTTGTTGATTCGGAGTTCCAGTGTACAGCTTCGACAAGAAACTTCTTATTTATTGGAATAAAGGGTACAAAATGATAAGGACCTCTGTATTCTAAAGATTTGCATGATTTCTTGGTGTTTCTAGGAATGTCTTGCTTATGGCCTTGAACTCTTAACCTTTTTAGTTTTTTAATATGATCATTCAGACAGCCCCAATTTTCATAGAAATGTCAGCCTTCTGCAGGGAAGAGGGTTTGCTGTGACTGGGGAACTAGAAGCAGAGAAACGTCCAGAGATGTGGGCCCTGACTCGGCTTTGTCTATCCAGATTGGAATGTGGTCTTGGTAATGTTGAATTAAGTTCAAGAGCTAAGAGAATGTGATGTTGGAAAATATTCTTTCAAGGGAAAGCATATATAGTATGGCAAGAATTAGCTGTTTTTTATTTTCCAGTTTTGTCACAACTCCATCTGCACATCCCATTAGGAAAGCAGGGGGCTAGTGAGAAAGCTGCGTTTCTGTTGTCGTTGTGTTGGCTTTATGTCAAACCGTAAGCATGTTTGTGTTCCTGCTAGTCCTTCACCTCAAACACGCTTTTGTAACCTGTGTTTTTTTTCATGTCAGTATTCATCTCCTTCCTAGATGGAGAGAGATCTTCAGTTCTACCTTATGGTTACAAAGAAAAAAATCTTACACTTAGATCATATGCTGATTATTCATTTTTGACTTTCAGGTTGTGGCAAGACATGAAGATTTACTGGCACAAGCAACTGGGATTGAGTCTTTGGAAGGTATATTTTCCTGAACTATTGCAGGCTATACAGAGTTAGACCAGGGATTGGCAAACTTTTTCTATTAAGGGTCAAATGGTCGTTATTTTAGACTTTGCAGGCCATACTTAACTGCCATTGCAGAGTGAAAGCAGACAAAATATGTAAATGAATGTGTGTGGCTATGTTCCAACAAATCTTTAATAAAACTTTGCTGACCCCTGTGCTAAATCTGGGTTCAGGTCCTTGCTTTGTCACTTACTAGATGTGTGACTTAATGCTTCTGTGCCTCAGTTTTATCTGTAAGGGAGAGGAGTATTAATATTACTAACATGGTGTTATTCATAGAATTAAATGAGTTAGTAAAATGCTTAGAACCATTCCTGGCACATATTTAGTACTTCTATAACTGTTGGTTAATTAAAACAACTAAAGCATTAACAACACTGGAGTGGGTAGTTGTGGAAGTAAGCTGGAATTTTTCCTTTTTTTTGGCTTTCCTTGAAACACTTTTCAATGAAAGTATAGGATACAAATAAATTGGATTTTTAACTTTATGAGTCCTCTTATTTTTGTTTGACTAACTTTTATGAACTTTTTGTTCCCTTTTGATTAAACTGTATCTCATAACTATGAAATGCTAATATCGTGTTTTCCTTTACTACTTCTGTTTTGATTACTGTTGTTAACCATTGTGTGTCAGAAGAAAGCTAAGTGGCCTTTTCTTGTGTTGACGAAGTTCTTAAGGAGGAAGGGCATTGCTGTCTGCGGTGCCGTGCTCCTTAGTGCTTCCCCCAGTGCTTCTTACGCACTCCAAGGCACTGTTCTCAGCATGTGCGCTGTTTCTAAGACATTGTGATGAAGAACTTAGTATTTTCAGGAGTAATAGTTTGACTGGTATTTTAATGTTTAGGATGTGTATCAGACTATGTGCTTGGGAAAATAAGAGGCTCTAAGTACTGACTTACTACTGGAAATTAATTATTTTTAATCTCTTTTTTCATGTGTTTCTGGAAGCAAGTAAATAACCTGTTTTAACGGTAATTTTTTAAGACAAATGATAAATTATTTTTTCATTTGTAACACCCATAAGGATGGCATGGTTGTACATT
>VMDR010012253.1:0-26891 GCA_007922815.1 Macrotus californicus | reverse complement strand
CAGGTTGAGGAACCTCTGGGACATCTTTAAATGTACCAACATTTGAATCATAGGGGTGCCAGAAGGAGAAGAGAGAGAGCAAGAAATTGAAAACTTATTTGAAAAAATAACGAAAGAAAACTTCCTTAATTTGGTGAAGGAAATAGACATACAAGTCCAGGAAGCACAGAGAGTCCCAAACAAGATGGACTCAAAGAGGAACACACCAAGACACATCATAATTAAAATGCCAAAGTTTAAAGATAAAGAGAGAATCTTAAAAGCAGCAAGAGAAAAGCAGACAATTACCTAAAAATGAGTTCCCATAAGACTATCAGCTGATTTCTCAAAGGAAACCTTGCAGGCCAAAAGGGGCTGGCAAGAAGTATTCCAAGTCATGAAAGGCAAGGACCTACATCCAAGATTACTCTATCCAGCAAAGCTGTCATTTAGAATAAAAGAGCAGATAAAGTGCTTCCCAAAGTAAAACTAGAGGAATTCATCATCACCAAGCCCTTATTATATGAAATGCTAAAGGGAATTATATAAGAAAAAGAAGATCAAAACTATGAATATTAAAATGGCAATAAATTCACAACTATCAATGACTGAATCTAACAAACAAAGCAAACAACTAGAACAGGAACAGAATCACAGAAATGGAGATCATTTGGGGGGTTATCAGCAGGGAGGGGGAAGGGGGAAGTGGGGGGAAAAGTGCAGGGATTAAAAAGCATAAATGGTAGGTATAGAATAGACAGGGGGAGGTCAAGAACAGTATAGGCAAATGGGGAAGCCAAAGAACTTACAAGTATAACCCATGGACATGAACTAAGGGAAGTATTGCTGGAGGGAATGTTACAGAACAGACCCCGGGGTCGGAGGGAGGTGGCGAACAATATACTATTACTGAATGGACCCCTCCTTGTGGTTGGGGTTTCCCCACCCTGTACTAGGTTTGCCTTGCCTGCTGCCAGGAAAAGACGTTTCTCAATGCCAGAGATTGGTGAAAAGGAAAGGGATTATTTATTCAAAGAGTTATACAAACTTAAGAGTAATGACTTAATGCCTTCACTGAGATCCCAAAGTTCTTTAGAACACCCACAAATGCACAGTCCTTCCTTCCCCCTCTGCCCAGTTTGGGATACAGTATCTCAGAAAAAGAAGTAGAAGTCCATAACTCAGGCAGCCCCTCAGTTCCTGCACCATCAGCTGTGTCGCCGCCTCGATCTCCAGTTAATCCAAACCTGTATGGCACCTTCTCCTGGCCCACCAGCAAGAGTCCTTTCACCCCTTTCCTTCCCGGCAAAGTCTCTCCTGCTTCCTAAGCCACTTGGCAAAAAGGGAGCACCCTAAAGCCTCGTGGTTCGCCCCTGCTAAAGCTGTGTGGTTCTTCTCTGCCCAAGCCGCATGGTCCCAAAAGACCCTGCATGGCTGCCAGGCCTGGGTTTAAATCCCAGCACCAATCTTCCTCTGGGACACCATTTCTGACTCCTCCCACAATTGGCCGCAGCTGCCAGCATTCCCATATTTTTCCAGCTTTACTGGGCTGCCATAGTAAGTCCTGGCAGGTGTAGCCCTGTGGTGTGGAGCCAATCATCTCCAAGCTCTCACGCAGGCTCTGTAACCAGGGGGCGTTGCCTCCCGGTTATGTCCCGGGTTGAAGTCACTCCCATCCCCCTGGCTCAAAGCACATCCACAGCTATTTAACATATTCATAAAATCAGTTAAAGGTTATAGATATGTTAAACGACCATTCTAGAGATTATCTGCAAAACTGTTGCTATTCCAAACAACTCTCAGTGGCTCTGCTCCATGTGTCCCATCCCCCAGCTCAGACTTGAGAGGGTGAGGACAACCTGTATATTTATGTTTTTCTAATATTTCTTGGACACCAAGTTCTAGACCCCATTACAAATCCCTATTTGGGGCCCCCCTTGACTGCACCATGTTAGAGGAATGGGGGTACCAGGTGGAGGGGGGAGGAAGGGGAAAAATTAGGACAACTGTAATAGCATAATCAATAAAATATATTTTAAAAATATAACACTAGGGAGTGATAAACGATTTAATGCTGGAGAGGTATATGGGTGACGTGAACAGAATTTTTGTAGGGTCGTCAGGAAGCCCTCTCTGATGGTGGGTCAGCTGAGCTGAGCCAGGCAAGAATCTAGGGGAGCACAACCCAGGGAGAGTGAGAAGGCCCTGAGGCAGGGCCAGCTGGGTGTGCTTGAGTACCGAAAGGAAGGTTGTGTGGCCAGAAGTCATGAGCAAGAGGTAGACTCATGGCCTCATGGTCGGAGTTCTGGGCAAGACCCTGACTGCTGCAGGTCTCCCAGACCTCAGAGGTGTGATGTGTGGCCAGCACACCCATACTACCTGTACTGTGCATCCTGAGTAGGTCCACCTCCTGGCCACCATCACTGGTTCCCGAAAGGGAAGAGAAAAGGGGTGCTTGGTGTCTCAGCTGCAGCCAGCCAGCCAGCCAGCCAGCCAGCTAGCCATGGTTGCCTTGTGCTGCCCACAAAGAGAGATCCCTGGAAGCTGATGTAGTGGCTGAGCCAGGGTCAAAACCAAGTAGCCTGGTCGAGAAGGCACAGCTGTGGCTGCCCTGCCGTGACCTCCTCAGGAGGGACCGGGCTCGACCTTGTGAAGTTCGGCACATCCCAGAAATTTCTGTGATTGGGCCAGAAAGGCGTCGACTATGTAAGTACCTCAGATGATTCTGTAAGAATCAGAAAATGTTTGCACGTGACTGCTCTTAATTCAAGCTAAAAGACAATTCATTACCCAAAATACTGTTGTTACCAAGAGAAATTCTTTATGTTGAGTCTGCAAGTTACCCAGGGGCTACTGATGCAGTGGGGAAGTTGTGGGCAGAGTCTGCTGCATGTCCCTCTGTCTAGTCCCAGCTCCAATAGGGACTTCGTTAACTAGTACAGGTCAAACAGCGGAGCACACTGGAAGGTTCTGGAACCAGCAAACAGCCTAGGAATTGCTGGACTGGCGGGACAGCGCTGTGTGTGAGAGCTACATCACTGCGTGAGCAGTTTTACTATAGAGATGAATAGATGCATGTTGGCTTATTCAGAAAATAGAAGCGAATATATTTAAAATTTTTATTTGTGTGGAAAATTACACATGAATACATTCCCCTGCCAGTTGTTAAATGTGCGTATTTCAAACACTCCTTCCAAGGCCACGGTTAGGCATTTCAATGTAGTTCTAGGTGTGCTGAGAAGTCACTGCAGGATTTTGAAGAGAGGATGACATGCTCTAACTTCCGTCACTCAGGCCTCTGTGTGGGGGCAGTGAAGATGACTAGCCGGGAGTCAGTCACAGGAATCCAGCCCAGACACGGAGTCCCTGGACCCAGGCACATGAGAAAGAGAGGAGAGTACTCTGGAGGTGAGGCCAGCACTAGGCCAGGTGCAGCTGCAAGGTAAAGAGGGCTGTTGTAGGCGGCGTGTGGCCCAGTCTCTCACCGAGACGGTTATGAGCAGGCGTGGGGGCAGGAATCAGGGCTGGGACACGTTACGTTTGATGTGCGTTTTAGAAACATGAGAGGGGGTATTAGGTACAAAGTCTGACAAATGAGCCTGGGACTCGGAGGGGATGTCCAGCTGGAGATGTGAATTTGTGGGTCATCATGTAAAAGCGGGACTGAAAGCCCTGGACCAAATGAGGACACCTGAGGAGTCAGAGCAGAGGGGGGAGGAGAGGAGGGAGCCCGGGGCCAAGGCTCGGGCCCTGGAACGTGCAGAAGTGAGGACGGGCAGAACCATCTGGTAGAGACAACGGAGAGGGAGCCGCTAGCATGCAGGGAGGAGTGCCACTGCGGTGCCTGGGGCCAGGTGAAGAAGGTTCTGGAGAGGACAGCGAGTGCTGGCAAGAGCTGGCTGAGGACGAGCGACCCACCGGAGAGAGCTGGAGGCCGGGCAGAGAAGGAGACAGCGCCCGTGGGAGTTTTGCTGAAAGGAAGAGCAGAAGCCTGGGCAATAGTGAAAGGAGCAGTGGAGAAGGTTAAAATGTGAACTTTGGGGTCATATTTGTATGCTGATGGAATGAAATGTTGGTTACTGAGAGACAGGGGGGAGTGGCAGGACAGAGCCCTCAGTGGGTCACAGGCACAGATCTGGCCCTGATAAAGCTGCCCTTAAAGGCTGCATTGTTCTTTTGTGACCAGGCCCTGGGAATTCCAGGAATGTGGCCACCAGTCCTCCTGGCTGTAGCCACATTCGAGGGGCCCCACCGCCTCCTCCAGAACCCCTGATGCCCAGGACAGCTCAGCTAAACGTTTGGAAAAAGCTAAACATTTCAAGGAGGCAACTGGGCAGAGACTCCGCACTCAGGACAGCAGATTGAACTCCTGGCCCTGGACCTCACCTGGCAGCTTTGTGACCTGGACAGGCCACTCCTTGGAGTCTCAGCCTGCTCACCTGCCGTCCGGAGAGGATACCAAAACCCCTCCTGAGACTCTCAGGTACAAACGGGCTAATGGCTGTGGAAAGGCTTTGTCGAAGCTGTGGGAACTGAAGGTGAGACACAAATGCCCCAGCTGCAGGAGGCTTAATTCACTCCATCACTCTGCCCGCGTGTCTCACGAAACAGGCAGAGTTCTAGGAGGCATTCCAAGGCTGCCTCCCAGCGCCACTCCTCTCTGCAGCTTTAATTTTCGTAACTAAGCTTCTCGGCTTTTTTAAAAGATAAGAGCAAGTCTTGACTCCTTGCGAGAGCCTCTGAATATCATTACAAACATAAGTGTATCACTTCAAGATCATCAGTTGAAAGGGAAGAGAGACATATTGTTATCTTCAAAGCTTCCTAGGAACCTATTACATGCTAATCACAAAGCGCAGGGATATTCCAGACAGCAGCACCATCCTTGACCCCTCACACACACAGCAGACTCCTTCCCCCCTGGGCTCCCGTGAGCACTCCCACTGTGGATGAGAGCAAATCGGGCACTGGCCCTGGGGTGGGCCCTCTGAGTGCTCCACTGCTGGCCTGTGGCCTGGTCTGTCCATAACTGAAGCTCCAGTGCCCCTGGTTTGCAGAGTCCTGGAGAGGAGGGTGAAGGAGTGGATACTTGCTGGGTACAGAGTATGTGGGCCACCGGGCCAGGCCCATTACCCAGGTCATCTGCTCATTGAGCTGGGAGGTAATCATGCTCTCCTCCTCACACAGGAAGTGAAAGAGAGGCTCAGGAGGTCAAATCAGGTGATGTGGCCAGCAAGAGGCACGGAGGGGATCTTACCTCGGTTCTGCCCGCTCCCAAGAGCCCGCTCTCACCCTGACTTGCGTGGCTCAGTGGATTGAGCATCGCCCTGGAAAGCGAAAGGTCGCTGGTTCCATTCTTGGTCAGGGCACATGCCTGGGCTGCAGGCCAGGTCCCTGGTTGGGGCGTAGGACAGGCAACCGATTGATATTTCTCTCACACATCAATGTTTTTCTCCCTCCCTTCTCCTCTCTCGAAAAATAAATAAAGTCTTTAAAAAACAACCACAAAAACAAAGAGCCTGCTGTTTCTCTTAACAGAGTTAGCACTTCATAAGCTTCCTTTAGTGAAGGAGTGGATGAATGAGCAAGTCCTCTGGACGCAAGCTGCCTTGTCAAGGGATCAGCAGCCAGAAGGTAGACGGCCTCCCAAGATTCCTGTGAGGTACTCGGAGTTTGGCTTAATGAACTCAGGGGTTTCCCAAACTCTTAAGTGATGAGATCTCAGGTAAGTTGCAGAAGCTGTTGGGGCTGGTTTGTGCATTTCCCACTTTGGGGCAGACCAGGCCTTGCTCCTCCTTCCCCTCCAGGAACAGAGCCACCGCCAAGTAACTCGGACCCTAGGCCTTTGAGTCCTGGAGAGGTCAGTCCTAGCTGTGACTGTCCCTTGGCCAGGATGGGCTACATAATTCGTGTTCTATTTTAAAAATCTTTGCCTAATCCAAGGTCACTAAGATTTTCTCCTGGTTTTTTAAAAGAAGGTTCATAATTTGAGCTCATTTTTCTGCATCTAGCCAACCAATTATTCCAGTACCTTTTTTAAAAGATTTTATTTATTTATTTATTTTAGGCAGAGGGGAAGGGAGGGAGAAATAGCGGGAGAGAAACATCAATGTTTGGTTGCCTCTCGAATACCTCCAACTGGTGACCTTGCCTGGCTGGCAACCCAGGCATGTGCCCTGACTGGGAATCAAACCCGTGACCCTTTGGTTTGCAGGTTGGCACTCAATCCACTGGGCCACACCAGCCAGGGCTATTCCAGTACCTTTTGTTGGACAAATTATCCTTCCTCCCATTTAATTGTCTTGCCACCTTTGCTAGGAAATCACTTGGCCACACGCACGTGTATTTCTGTTTGCGGCCCTTCTGTTCTGTTCCATTGCCGCGTGTGTCACCCTGTGCATGCGTGCGTCCTGTCTTGGTTGCTGTTCGCTGTGTGGCAGGTCCTGCAAGCACACAGTGTGAGCCCTCCAACTCCGCTCCTTTTCACTCTTGTTTTGTTTATTCTACGTGCTTTGCATCTCCACACACCTTTCAGAACGTTGCTTACTAAATTTCTCAGAACAACTCTGTAATGTTTCGAATGTCACTGTGTTTAGTCTATAGACCGCTTGGGGGAGAATTGGCATTTGAACAAAATTGAATCTTCAAGTCTTTGCGTAGGCATAGCTCACCATGCATACTCATCTTTAATTTCTCTCAGTGATTTTTAAATAGTTTTCAGAGTCCAATTATTGCACATATTTATTAAATTTATCTGTGCTTCATAATTCTCCATGTGCTTGTGTGCACATTTGGGGGTAAGGACAAGGGAGGGGGCGAGTGGGAGGGAGAGAAATTTTTCTATGTTCCCCAAAACTGAGCAAAAGGAAATCGCTTAATTAAGGATTGTGGCTTGCTGGACACCAGTTAAGATTTCACATTAACATTAATGACTCTGACTATGCCATACCCCATGTTCAGAAACCTTCACTGGGAAGTAATTATGGGGAGTGCTCAAAGAACATAGTGTCAGCTTGCAAAGAGCCTAGCTGGGGACACCCGAGCAGGTGACAGAACAGATGACGCTGTGACCTCACCGTGCAGCCCTAAGAACGACGCTCCACAGCAGCGTTTTTCACACAAAGTCAGGGTGTCCTACGGGCTGGGCAGGCGTCAGGGGCCTCATGCATGCTCTGATCGCAGGAACTCTATTTTGATCCCGTTTGGTTTTCAAGGTTCCTGGTAGGATTTTGTTTAAAAACAGTTCCAAGGTATAAATGTTTAAAGACTATTATTGCAAAATAAGTTTTAGTAGCCAAGAAAGATCTTAATGGAATTAAAATTGGATTAGAAAAGCATCTGTGTTTTTATGTCCCTATTTGAGAGGAAAAAAGGAAATATTTGTACAGGAAAAAACTGGAAGGTCATACATATATCAGAACATTAATAGCGATTCTATCTGGGCAGTTAGTGTTACCAGAAAGGGGACCTGGCGCAGAGTGGGTCTGCCTCAGGACGGCCTGTAGTGTGTGGGTCCTTGACTTCAGGCAGGAAAAAGTTCACAACACGAGTCCAGGCAAGTTTGAGAGGATGTTTATTAAAGCCGGGGACAGTGAGGAAGGAAGGGCTTAGGGTAGAAGCAACAGGAGGAAGCCTAGGTGGGGCTGCTTGGCTCTCCGGAAATGTGACGGGAAAGAAGTGAGCCAAGGAGGGGGTGCCGTCAGCTCGCTGGAAGTCAGAGAAAAGGCGGCCTTGGAGGCAAAATCAGGGGGTTGGCCTGGGGCAAGCTGCCGCTGCCTATTGCTCCCCTGGTTGCAAGTCTTGTGGGGACCCTTAGAGTTTAGGAGACATGTGGGGGAAGAAGGAGAAGAAGAGGGAGAAGAAGAAGAGGAAGGGAAAGGTGTGGACATGCTGCCCAGAGGGACAGTGCTCCCTGGGCCCTTTTTTTCGCGGGTTTTTAAAGGTTGGGAGTTTTGGGGAAGTCTTAGGGGAGAGCCCAATAGAATATTCACCAGCTTTCCTGGATGTGACCTTTAAGGGTTGTGGTCTCCACTGATTGGTCAGTGACAGAGCAGGGAGTCTTCAGTCATTGCAGCTGGTCCTGGCGTTTCCCACCTGGTTTTGCTGAAACACAACTGAGGCCTGGACGTTGTCTCCAGGGAAGTATCTCTGTCGAGGTCCCGTCCAGCAGGACCGTGTGTTGTTGTGGAATGCTTGTCCTATATCCCCGGACAAGTGACGAACAAATTCACACGGACTAAAGGAATCCAGTGGAGAAAAAGGGATATTGAGTCACTCTCTAAGTGAGATAATGCTAGCTTGGCCGCTCTCTGAATAAGAGAAAGAGGGCCTGCGCACCAGGGAGAGGGTGAGAGAGTGTGAGAGAGGGCCAGCCTACATGGCCACTCTCTCTGAGAGAGAGTGGGCCTTACCCCTCGCCTGGGAAGGCTTTTATTGACACTCTAGGTACATTACATCCAGGATGGTTCTCATTAACTATGCACTGGTTCAGCTTTAGGTGGTTACCATAACAAAAGAAAGAATGTTGCTAATCCCTTTAAGATAAAGGTCATTTGCAAATGTAAAGGGGAAAGAGGTTGAACTGGTTACACCCAAACTTGAGAGGTTTAGCACAGATTTTAAGAAGTTACTTTCAAGACATGCAGTAAACATTTGTTTCCTCAATTCAGGGTGAGGGAGTTTTTAGCAAAAGTAAGTCTCAAAGTGGCCTAGGTACACTGCAGGCCTGACTCCCCAGGGGAGACCTATTCACGGATGTTCTCTGCACGCCACACATGTCTGTCTGCGTTCAGAACCAGAGCTGAGCCACAAGATCACATCACACGTGGATAGGTTCCCTAATCGCTCAGCCAGTTTTATCAGCCTTCTGTCTCAGTTTCCCCATTCCACTTGCCAAGGAATTTCCCTAGCTTCTTATTATTCTGCCTCAGTTAGATGGTGAATTATTCCTCAATATTTATTCTCCTTTGTATTTTTCTAAATATGTACAGTGTAAAGTGTATGATTCCTTAGTGAGAATGAAATAAACTACAAGTTTCTTAGTATGTAATTGAAGGCTCTCCACTATCTGACATTAAATCTCACTCGTGACAGAGCCGGTAAGCCTCAAATAATCTCTCACCATTTCCTGAATGCGCCCTGCGTTTCCCTGTGCCCACACCTTTCCCCCAGATGTGTTCCTCGTCCAGAATTCCCTAATCACATACCCTCTCTTCCTACTGGAGTTTAACCCATTCAAAATTAATGATAAAATATAAGTTAAAGGAAAAAATGAAAAAGAAAAACCTGGAAGGAACAATATAAATGATTTACAGTAGCAGCGCCGGTGTATGAGCACTATAAATCTTCTACCATGACCAATCAGTATAGTAAAAGTCAGAAGAAGACGGTCTAGTTTCATTTTTCTGCACATATCTGTCCAATTTTCCCAGCACCATTTATTGAATAAGCTGTCTTTACCCCATCGTGTGTGCTTGCTTCCTCTGTCGAATATTAACTGACGATAAAGGTGTGGGTTTATTTCTGGGCTCTCTGTTCTGTCTCACTGATAGAAGAGGGAGGACCCCAAAAAACTGGAATTATCTTCTGGAGGGTGTGCCCCCGGTAGCACCAGCTTCTCTCGCCAGGGGAGTGATCTACAGACCTCGGTCTCACGGCTCCATCCCGGCAGTGGGAACTGTGATGGTGGGAGCCAGGCCAAGCAGACGGGCCAAAGACAGGAGGTCTGCTGTACAGAGGAGGAAAGACAGGGTAGGCCTCGTGTTGCCAGAGCTTCCAGACTTTTTGTTTTTATTATTGTTAAAGATAAATGCTCACTTTTAAAGAAGTATCTGTGTCCTGGCTGGTGCGGCTCAGTGGATCAACAGGGTGGGGATTGACTGTGGGAGTGGGGGTGGGCTGGGCAGAGGAGGGCAAAAGGAGGAAAAATTGGGACAACTGTAATAGAACAACAATAAAATAGTTAATAAAGAAAAAAATAGTAGTAACATTAATATCTCTTTAAGCCACCAAAGTTAGGCAGCTCTGGGTTTAAAACACTTGACCCCAGGAACCGACCCCTTGAACTGCATTGTTGACTCCAGGCAAGAATGCCCCTGAGGGCTCAGCCTGTGAGACAGCTCAGCATGCACACGTCCAGGTGGCAGTCTGCCCTCAGCAGAACCCTGAGCCCAAGGGTGCACTGCGGAAGGGAGAGTGCACACTGCCAACCAGAATGCCAACCCCAGTGTTGCCACTGGGGCATATGTCCCTGGGTAGGTTCCTTCTTTGCTCTGGGCAACCCGGCCAGGGTGCTCCTGCTGATTTTCAAGTGCCTTTTACTCAAAATTGTTAAGATGCCAGAGTGGCATCTGTTGGGGTGGCTTGTTGCAACCTCCTCCATGGAACGATGGACGGAGGTCATTTCTAATAGTTGCCATAGCATTGGCCTGTGCTTAAGACTCAGCAAAGTGCTTCCACACACATTACCTCGTGATGGAGGGGGTCTCCTTACCCTCAGGGAGGAGAGCAGAGGCTCAAAGAGGCTGTGAGATTCCAACCCCCCCATACCAGGCAGTCACCCAATGGGAGACCCCTCCCCACCCACTGTGGGCCGGAGTTGTGCACACACATCATGTCTGTATGGTACTCACCTCTTTATGCCTTGAGCCGTTCAATCTTTACAACAATTCTACAGGGGACTGGGTTTCACTAAGGAAACCAAAACAGGGAAGAGGAATAACTTTCCTAAATTCATACAGCAATAAATGCACCTAGGGGTTGGAACCTGGGCCCTTCTGAGCTGAGGCTGAGCTCTTCACCCTCCCCACCTCCAGCTGCCTGCAGGAACAGGGCAGGTCATGGGGGGTGGGGGGTGGGGGGGTAGGGGGGTTGCTATCTCTGAAAGCCAGCACTACTTCACCTGTGGAGTCAGTCTGGGATTCTGGAGCAGCCCTCCAACATTCGCTCCCTTGATCTCGAGCTCACCGTTTGTCTTCCCAAAGCCAGAACCACGAGGCGTGAACTGGCTCTCCTCTGCATAACCTTGCACAAGTCCTTTGACCTCTCTGCTCTTGGGGTCCTGGTCCATGAAGGGAGAGGAGAGGCACAGAGGCCTGCTGCATGCCTTGTGTTTGGATATCCTGTGCTCCTGCATGTGCTGGTGCGTCCTCTGAAGACCAAAACCTGGGGGAAAGCAAACCCAAAGCCCCCTGTTCTGTTTCTGGAGCATGACTAGAGTCCCAGTGATGAAAAAGAGCAGGATCCGGACCAGCCAGGCTCAGACGGGCCTGTGAGACTTGTGAGGCCTGCATCCAAGAAACTTCTGGAAGTCCCAGATTCACAAGGGTCAGCAAACACTTGACTCCTCAGAACCACCCATGCCAAGCCCCGAACTGACGACATTTGTGGGCAGTCAGACCTTTGGTGAGGCCAGCATGCCACCCAGGGGCCAACCGGGAGCCCACAGCCACCGGAGATGTGGGTGTGCCCAGTTTGTACAGGAGTTCCCGGTCTGCATCAGCACCCAACTGTGTGCAGGACAATGACACCTGACCCTGCATGGTGGCTTCCAGGGTGACTCGCATGAACAGATGGTCTGAAGACAGGAAACTGCTAGGGGCCTTCGGGCCCTGCAGAGCGAACATCCTCATTCCCAGCAGCCAGAGGGCCTTTCTGAATAAGTCTTCAGAACATTGCATTTCTGTTGATTTCCACATCTTTGAGCTCTTCCCTAGAAAATGCTACCAATGATGAAAAACACCATTCCATGTGAACTGGACGCCTCAAAACAAGTTCCTTTTCCTCGAACATGGGACTGAGGAGAACGGAACACGGGAAAAAACACCACGTGTGTAATGTCCCACGTCACCTATGTCCTGGCGAGAGAGGGAGATGCCTTGAGATGAAAATCCACATGTGAGACCTGGCTCTCTCAGGATTTAACTTTCTTCAGTTGGACGAGTTTCACCCACTGCCTCTGCCGGCAAAGAGCCCGGGGAAGCCACCCCGGGAGCCTCTGAGGGGAAGAGCAACCAGAATTCATGTATCGTTCGGGGCTTTCTCCCCTCGATGATTGCATTTCATCATCGCACAGCCTTGAGAGGCTGGCTGTGATAATTCCTCCTTTCCAGAGGAATAATTCCAGGTGATTCCAGATAATTCCAAAATGAGAAAACTGAAATGGACCAGAGGAAGCAACTTGCCCAAAGTAACGCCCTACTAAAATGGTTAATCCAGAATTTTGGCCCATTTCCATGCATCCCCAAAGCCAGAGGATGAGCAAAAAGGAAAGGATAATTTCCTTTCCTTTCCTTTTCTATACCGGTACAGGTACAGAAAAAAACATAGAGGGAAACACGAAAATGTTCACAACACCTCTCTCTAGGTGGTGGAGCCGCAGTGATTTTTGTGCATCCCTGTGCTTTCCCACCTCCCCAGTTTTCTCCCCTTGGACCTCAGGTGCACAGGATGGTGTTGAATGCTCTCCTCAGTCTGTGGCTAACAGTCCTCACTGGTCTTCACAAAGCCCCTCTCCAGCTTTATTTAAGTAAGTAATGGATCCCCTTTGTTCCCATGCCCTGCTCCCGCCCCTCCCCACCAACTGCGATAGCATGTTATCTGTGTATCAGTCCGTGTTCTTGAGGAATAAGCAGGGGCTTTGTTTATATATACATACACATATAATTAATGTACCTAAGTAAGGTCAGCTAAAAACATCTCATTTTGTTTATTACTTTTAAAATATGAAGTACTAAAACCTTCTGTTACAGAAAATGCCAAGCTGTTAAAAGTGGAGAGAAGAATACAGCAGCCAATGTGTTCATCACCAGCTCCAGCACGGACCAGGTCCCGGTCAGTGTTGCTTTTCGGTCCCTCCTCCCGTTTCTCAGCCCTCGGGATGGATTCGAACCGACCTCAGACATGTTGTCTCACCTGTAAATACTTCAGCGTGGAAAATGTAAACCTAAGACCATTGTCACACCTAAACACAATTGAAAGAATTCCTTAGTATTATCGAAAACCAAATCAGTGTTCATACTCCCCTGATCGTCCTAAATTTGTCTTGCTAAGGTTTATGTGTTGACTTGAGAGCCGAATGCGGCCCACACGTTGCGATTGCTGTTTCCTCCATCTCTTTTCATCTGTAGGTGTTTTTTGATTTTCCTTGTAATTTTTTTTGTTGAAGAAACCAGGTCTTGTCAAATTTCCCGCGTTCTGGATTTTGCTGATTGCATCTGTGGTGTTAGCTAATAGGTTCCTCTGCACCTAGTATGTCATGTAAATTATTGGGTTGGCCAAAACGTTTGTTTGGTTTTTCTACACGATGGCTCTAGTAGTGCTTAGTTGCCTTTAACGTCATCTGAAACAATTTTGTTAGATTGTATTGTGACAGCTGTCCTATCAACATGGATTTTAAAAAACTTATCAAAATTGGTGAATTTTTGTGTAGCCGTTTTAATATTGAAGATGGAAGAAAAGCAGCATTTCGGCCTATTATGCTTTGTTATTTCGAGAAAGGTAAAAATGCACAAAGAAGATGTGTGCGGCGTATGGAGGAGGCTCCGTGACCGGTCGAACGTGTGGGAAGTGGCTTGCGAAGTTCCGTGCCGGGCGAGAGGACCAGTGGAAGCTGACAGCGATCAAATCGAGACGTTAACTGAGAACAACCAACATTCTACCACGAGGGAAATAGCCAACATACTCAAAATATCCAAATCAATAAAGTTATTGGTGAAAATGAAAGATGTGTCTTTATTTCACAGAAAAAACTCTGCAGACTTTTTGACCAGCCCAGCGCTGGAGCACGGCTTCCACCAGGGTCAGGGTGTTTGATTGTGCCCTGTTGATGTTTTGTCTGGTGCGGCGAGCTGGCTTCCTAGGTGGCACGTTAGGAGGCTCACAGGTCTGCTCTCTCTTTGGTGGTGGATTACCAGCCACTGATGGTCATTGCCCGGATCTGCAGTTCACCACAGGTGCAGAATGGTGCTTTGTGTTAGTCTGCCTGGACCGCCATGACAGAATATCACAGACGGGGTGCAGTAAATGACAGAAATGAATTGATTCCCGGTGGGGCCTCTCTCCTTAGTATGCAAATAGTCATCTCACTGTGTCCTCACTTAGCCTTTCCTCTGTGAGCAAGATGACAGAGATTTCTACCCTGGCTGATGTGGCTCAGTGGATTGAGCGCCGGCCTGCGAACCAAAGGGTCACTGGTTTGATTCCCAGTCAGGGCACATGCCTGGGTTGCAGGCCAGGTCCCTAGATGGGGATGTGTGAGAAGCAACCACACATTGATGTTTCTCTCCCTCTCTTTCTCTAATAATAAATAAATAAAATATTTGAGAACAAAAAGATGAGAGAGATTTCTGACCTCTCTTCCTCTTCTTAGAGGGACACTAGCCTACTGGGTTAGGGCCCTGCCCTTATGACCTCATTGAACCCTATCTCCCAACTGGAAGACTGTGTCTCACATGCTTATGACCTCATTGAACCCTATCTCCCAACTGGAAGACTGTGTCTCACATGCAATCACTCTATTGGGGGGGAGGGCTTCAACATATGAATATCCGGGGGTGGGGGGCAAAATTCAGTCCATAACAGCAGTCTGTTCCTTTTCCCACTCCTCCTTCATTTGTTAGTTGGAACGTGTGGGAGTGTGTAGAGCTGACCCTTCATCACCTGCTTGGTTTAGCTCCGAGGTACAGTTCCTATCAGAAAAGTGGGACAAATGCTTGATTCTTTCTCCTCATGTATCTGCTTTCAGAATAATAAAGCAGTTTCCTCGCATTGTCTGGACAATACTTTGTGCTTGTTTTGTTGGGGTTTTTTTGGTATCATTATAAACTCCTGAATACTAACACGTTGGACTGTTTTCATTCATTGCATCTATATTATCCTTAGTAATGGCAATGGTGTCCTAGTGGGAGCTTCTTCACCTCGAACATGGAGTTCCTTTAACACGCCCTGAGTCTTCGACTGCTTCCTCGAATATCTGTGCTAACGTTCTCCAGGGGCGCCCCACAGACAAGGCCACAGAGAGCACCCCTGAGGGAGTCCTGGGGAGGAATGGCTGGGTCACATACTGGTCAGATTAAGGGATGAGGGGAAGAATTTGCAGGTCACCCCAGAGGACCGCCAGGTGGCCGCAGGAGTCTGCCCGCCCCGCACAGCGAGGGGGGCCCTGCCGGCCCCTGCCCTTCTCCAGCTCGGTAGTTTAGTCAGCCTGTTGGTGAGGGAAACCCATGTTTTTTGCTTGAGGTTCCTTTTCTCTGATTGCTGATGAGTTTAACAGAGTATACCCACTTGCCTTCTGGGTGTCTCTTTTATAAAATGCCAGTGTTATCTTTGGAATAGATAAATGGTATTAGGTAAGGAACCAGTTTTATTTTTTCCCCATAGTAAACTACTTTTCCCAAGACCATTTACCTGAAAAAAAATTACCGTCTCCCTATGATTAGTGACACCAGATCACCTTATGTTAAGTCATCAAACATACGTGTGTGTGTCTGAGTGCCCCATTCTGCTGCATAGCTGTCGATCTGTCTCTTTGTGCTATTTTTTTCTTTTATTAAATTGGCTTTGTTGTCCGTCTGAATTTCTGATGGGATAAATCCTTCGTCTTTGCTTTCCTTTTCTAAAGTTGACTTACCTGTTCAAGAATTTTTTTTTACTTCGATGTAAAGTTTAGGATAAATTTATAAGGTCCTGTAAAAAAAAACCCATTCTTTTAATCTGGAAGTTTCTCGTCTTGTTTGCGTTTCCTGACCCTGACATATTTGGAGAATGCAAGCCCGTGGTTTTGAGGTCTGTCAGCTTCCACTTGTTTCCCGGACACTTGCTTCAAATGACGTCGTTTCGGCAGGAATGCCAGTGACCCTGCCTCTGCTCGAGTGTCACTGGGAGGCTCAGGAGGGCGGGCAGTCCGTGGTCCATCGCTGGCATTTACTTTAATCCCTTGGGGAAGAGGTGCCCTCCAGGTGTCTCCGCTGTGAAGATATCCTTTTATTGTCTTTGCAATGACTTATTCTTTGCAGAGATGCCATAAGGCTGTAGAGATCTGATCGCCCAGCCTTTCACTCAGTGGTCTCGGCATTCTTGTTTGAACCCACTATATGAGGATGGCTGCAGAATGCTGTGTTCTGACTGACATCCTGCTACATCTGTTGTCTCTTGACTAGGAAGAGTAAGGTTCTCGTCTCCCCCGATTTATTTTGTATTTGCTCCGTTTTGAGACTCAGTGCGGACGCAGGCATTCTCACTGGTTCCATGTGTTTTGTCCATGACTGTCACCGAGCATCATCCTTTGTGATGCTCAAATTGTCCCAGATTTGGCCAGGAGCATCCTCCTCAGGTGGACTTGCCCAGTGTCCCTTTGGCAGGTCCCTGTATCGCTTCCTTGCTTCCGTGCCGAGCAGAAACTTCCAGGCACATCGCACACTTTCCATTTCCCAGCTCTGGAAGCCCTCATTTATGCAGGGGGTACTGTCCCCGTCTGGGGAGAAGCAACGACTGGCACCCTCACAAAAAGGAAAACTTGGACACCGACGTGTGCGGGAGAGCACCGCGTGAAGATGAAGACAGAAGCCAGGGCGATGCTCCAGGGAACGCCCGAGTTACCAGCCACCCACCAGACGCCAGGGAGGAGTCCGGGACGCAGCCTCCCTCCCTCACGGCTCAGGAACCAACCCCATCAACGCCTCTATCCTGGGCTTTCAACCTCCAGCACTAAACGTTTCTGCTGCTGAAGCCGCCCAGTCTGCGGCACTTTGCTCCAGCAGCCTTAGGAGACAAGTACACTTCCCTTTCCCATTTCGTACTCAGGTTTCCTTCCTCCCACACTGGAAGCGCTGGCTCCGGACCAAGTCGATGCATTTGCTCATTTTGTCTTATGATAGCAAAAATTGTTTCAGAATTGTTACATTTGTGTCTCTACCAACCACCATGTTGGTAAGTAAAGTGCTAGGTTTTTTGCAAGATTTTTTGTTTTGTTTCCATTTTTGCATTTAGATGGAAGGGAGTAAAGCCAAAGCGCTATATTCAAAGCTAAATGAATACGTTCTTTTTTCCCTCTTTTTTCCTTGTACAGTTGTGTTGTTCATTTGTTCATTAGCTCAGTTCACTTGTTTGGGCTTCATTCAACTTCAGAGTTGACCTCCCCACACATGCTTATTGAACTGTATTTACTGAAGTGTAACACATTCACAAAAGTTTCCAAAAGTTTGTCAAAGCTACGAAAAAGGTCTAGTCAGAGAAGTATCTTCTCTCTCCCATGCTGTTCCTACCCACACCTTTAGGTAATTAGTTTCATAAGTTTCTCTTTTTTTTTTTTTTTTTTTTGGTTTAAACCTTTAATGAGAAAAAAATATATATCGAGCTCAAGAACACTGTGTGGTGTGTCACTGGGTCAAAGTTGGGGACACTTTACAAAATTAACGACAGGAATATACATAAACAAAGATAGACACAGTCCTAGTAGGACAACGTGATGCCTGGCACACTTAAGCCTCGGTTTTCTCATCACTCAGCAGCATGTTGGGGATCCTGCGGGTGATGGGGAACACACGTCCTGACTCTGGGCACTGCAGGGTGCCCTCCATCACTTCCACCTCCAGCAGTATGTGGTGCATAGTCTTCAGAAAGTTCTCATTTTGCTCATACCCCTGAATCGGCTCTGTGGGCACTTCACCCAGGCACAAGGTATTGGCCGCCTCCACAAGCGCCACCCACTCTATCTTGGGTATCATATGCGCCACGAATTCAGGGTTGAACTCCACAGGCATGATGCGAACCTCGGAGGCCTGCAGGCGCAGGGGGAATCCGCGGGGCCCCACACCTTTCACATGAGAGCTCAGGAAATTGTGCGTCAGCAGCTTCATGTCCCAACAAAACTCTCACGAGGTCCCATAAGTTTCTAGTCTACCCGTTTTGTGTTCCTTTTTTCCCAAAATAAGCAGTTGTGTGTGTGTGTGTGTGTGTGTATTTCTATTTCTTACACATGAGAGGCATACTATGTATGCACTTTATTTCTTCTACTCAACAATGTATTCGGGAAAGCATTCCATAACAGTTTCCAGAGTTCATTCTTGTTCTTTGTTACAGCTGCCTCCCACATTTAACATATGTGACCTCTGATTGGGGCAGTGAGGCAGTTTCCAATAGTTCATTGTTACATAAAATTCACAATGAATGACCACGTGCATATGTTTTCAGATTGTTGGAAATACATCTTCAGGATAAATTCCTAGAAATGGGATTGCTGGGGCAAGAGCTCAGCCCAGAGTTCGTGTTGTTCAGTATTGTCCCATCACTCCCCTAGGGCACAGGTGACAAGCTCGAGGCCCATGGGCCAAATCTGGCCCTCCACCTTGTTTTATCTGGCCCAGCACCTTGTTTCTACCCAGTGGCAGCGCCGAGCTCCTTGCCCCTAGTTAAGGAGTAGTTACATTTATACTGTCCTAAAGTTACATTCAGCCCTTTGAAGGCCACTGCGAGGCTGATGTGGCCCCTGGTGAAAATGAGTGTGACTCCCCTGCAGGGGCTTTGCCATTCTGTGTCACGCCGGCAGTGGGTGAGAACTCCCGTTTCTCCACAACCCCTCCAATTCAGTGTCTTGTCAGCCTTTTGAGTGTTTGCCAACCCAGCGGGTGAAAATAGCGTTTCAGTGTAGTTCCAGTTTACCTCTCTCTTGTTATGAGAGGAGTTGAACATTTTTTAATGTTTAAAGGACATTGCATTTCATTTTTTTGAATTGCTTAGTCATGTTTTTTTTGCCCAGTTTTCTATTGGAATCTTGGACTTTTTCCTCAAATTTTTAAGGAGTCGTTTAAATATTAATCACATTAGTCTTTTATGTTTGATGTATGCTGCAAATACTTTCCTTCCATATGTCATTTTGACTTTGTTTATCGTATTTTTTTGCCATGCAGTAGTTTCTTTCCTTTCTTCCCTTTCAACTTCTGCGGAGTTGAGTGGTCAGGTTGCAGAGCTGCCCGGGGTTACGTTGGAAGCGTCATCTGGCTAAGCATTAGGAGCATCCCAGTAAAACCCTTAGCAATCAGAGCTCTTGCGTCTCTAGATTTTGCCGAATGCCAATCACACTGGACTGAGCCAATCTGCTCCCCTCTCTGAAGCTGTGATGGCAAATACTTAACAATAATTACTTATATCAACATACATATCATCGGTCTTAAAGCTGGAGAGACGATGCGGGGCTGGCTCTGATGCAGACTTGTCACAGAGCCTTGAGTGAGTGACTTCATCTCACTGGGCCGCAGAACGGCCCCTTGCTCCGGGTTCAAATTGCAACCACCTTCCACCTGCAGGCAGGGATCTGGGTTGGGGCAGAGCTGAGTGCTAATTCTGGGTCAGCTGCCCAGCAGATTGTCACCAGGAACCTAGCAGGAGCTGGCCTTGGAAACCGGAGAGCAGTCCTAGGGCCAAAGGAAACCAATTTCGCTAGTTCTTACACTGGCGCCATTTCTCTGAGATGACGTGAGGACTGCAGAAGGCTTCTGCCTTCGTACCTGGTCAGCCCCACAGTCAGACTTGCCTGCTGCCCTGCCTGAAATGTCACTCCTGTCAGCGGTCACTCCTTTGGACTGAGACACTGAGTGCGGAGGCTCCTGTTAAAACGCCTGTCACCAGAGAGCGTTGTGCGAACACACACAACCACTACTACAGAGGCACGGCTGGCTTGTGAGCTCTGAGCTCTCTTAGCAGAGCTCTGCAAGACGGGACTTAGAGAGGCCACACTTGGTGGTGAAGACTGAGCCTGGGGCCGAGAGTGGCACAGGGCACTGGTTTGGGAGAAGGTGCCCTATACGACCCTCAGGTGGGCATGTGGAGCCAGACAGTGAAGACCCTGGGCAGAAACGTCCGAGCACAGGCACCGACTCGGGTGACGGCCCCTCCCTGCTCCACTCCCCTGCCCAGTGACCCCGCTGAGGAGCCAGCTTCTTTCCTAGTCACTCTGCCTCCTGCCTTCTCCCTCCTCTGCTCCTCCCGCCCCCGCCCCCACCCAGACAGAGCAGCCTGGAGCCTTTCATAGGCCCCTGCTGTCTTCTGTGCCAAACAAGGTCTTTCCCAGAGCACGCGAGGACCACCTCCCTAGGACCCTCTCCCTCCACTTCCGCGCACAGACCCTACGAGTATCCTCGGAACAAAGGTGTTGGAATGTGTGAAATGACAAGAACAGGGCATGCATGACAAATCCAAGTTCAGGTCCAGCAGAGCTGGAAACTGTCTCTCAAACACACTTTCATACCTCTAGGTTCTCACGGGGCTCCCTCCATTTGGAGGGCCCTTTCCCCATGGCTGGGCTCACCCAGTCCCCCATCCTCAGAAAGGATCCAGGATGCCTCCCTGGTAAAAGCCCTCTTTGCTCCCCTGACTCGGCCTTCTGCAGGCTGTCCAGTCACCTTGCAGAATTCAAGGGGGTCTCCTCGCTTGGCCCCGAGGTGGGATGCGGGCGCCACCTTGTGGTCTCAAGCCTTCATCGTACCGAATGCTTACCCTTGACTGGCTGCTGCCCATTCCATAGCTTGGGTGGGAAGACCTCACTGTTCCAGTCATCCTTTCCCGGAAAGACAGTTTTAGTTTTTGGAAGGGGAAGGACCCATTGGTCCCACTCCTGCAGGTCCTTATGTTCCTCCCTCACTCTCTCCTGAGGTCAGCGCGCAGCGTGCGCATGCATGTACACACGTGTGTGAGTGGGCCTTAGCCCCCACATGCCTATCAGCCCCGTAACTGCCTGTCTGCTCATTTTCACCTGTCATGCCGGCCCCTCCCTGTAAGCTGCCTCCCTGGGTGGGTGAATCCAGGACGCTCAAACCCACTTAAGCCTCTGCTGGTCCCATGCCCTGCTAGTCCTTTGTCCTGTGCCTTCCCCAAGCCAGTGAGCCAGCCCCCAGGGGCAATCCAGGCTGGGACATGGGACACTCCTCCCCTGCCCCAGGGTTGGGCAGTCTGGTCCTGTCCCCCTCAGCATTGGTAGCTGGGCCCATGGATTCCAATGGGCCTTGAGGCAGGATTCACTACCGGGTGAAGATAATTCAGGCGACACCCATTTGGGTGGATCAGGATGAGTCTGGGGCCAGTTTGGGAGGCTTTCGGTTCTTGGTTATGCCGTCTGCTGGGTTAGGAGACGTCCCCTTCTGTTTTGAGGATCTGTGCAGACACTATTGCTCAGCCTCTCGACAGGGATTGCAAGGCAGGAATTACGTGGCTTAGTTCACAGAGAGCTTAGGTAACTTGCCCGACATCTCCCAGCCAGGAAGCGGGGGAGTAGGGCTGCCTGAGACCCCAGTCGATGTCTGGAGGGGATGTGGGGCAATGACAGGGACACAGGGAGTGTCTGAAATTCTGATGCCCTGGGCACACTACCCCTGAGGCTGGTGGTCTGGGGGCAAATTCCAATAAGACGCCACCTGCAGGACGGTGGCAACTCTTTATGGCAGGATGAAGCCACAGTAATGACAACCTCAAGGCGGCGGGAACACACTGGTAATGTATGGAGAGGGTGGTCTCCTGGCTGTGTGGAGGGGGTGCTCCCTGGGGGTCCCACTCTCTGAATAAAGACTTTCCACCAGGCCCCTCTTTTCAGTGCCAGGTCTTCTGCGGCTCCGCTGACCTCAAGGGCTTCAAGAGTCGTCAGCAGTTCTGCAGGGCCACCCTGACCCTTGTTGCCGCCATCCTGCTCTGCTGGCCCTTGGGTGTCTCGTCGGTGCTGCTAAACCTGCCACTTTGGCTCCATGGCCTCCTAACAGCCCGTGAACTTTGATCACTGCTGTCTCCCTTGTCTCTGTGTCCTTGTCATTGTATGGGGACTTGGGGAACCACAGGTGATAAACATGTGGACCCATCAGCCATGGCATGTAGGGCTAGCGCTGTCACTGGTCTGCCTGGAACAGATGCCCAGCCCTGGGTCAGAGGCAGGACTGGACTGGGGTTTGGGGCCAAGATCTGACAAGCCCCAGAAGTCGGGGCCGGCAGCCCCTGCCTCCTCTCCAGGGGACAGCACACCGTGTCCAGTTGCCCTGGCCCTCTCTTCAACATTGCCATTCCAGGGGAGCAGTAGCAGGCTAGGTGGGGCCACGACCTTCCCCTCAGCCTGCGAGGGCAGCCAGGGGCAATGGGGAGGTGACAGGGGGCCCTCAAGGCTGTGGTTCCACCAGGCTGCATCGTGCGGGGGAGAGGTCCTTCGGGCTTTGCACCCTGGGGAGCAGTTAGAAAGGAAACGGAGGCCAGTGTGTCCAGCCCTCTCTCTAAGTGGTCGTCACACTTGTGCTGGGACCTGTGTGTTGACTTCGTGGCCCAATTCTCAGAGAGGTTTCACAGACGTGGACTTCGAGGCTCAGAGGAAGCCCAGGTGTCCCTGAAGCCCGCCGGGCAGCCCTGGGCCTGGGCCTGGGTCAGCCCTCCTCTATGTGGAGTGAGTGGGTCAGGTGCGCTCTCAACACCTGTGGCCCAGACGTCCACACTGACAGGGCCCAGAGAAAGCCCTGAAGGTGGCCTCTCCCAGAGCGGTTTCCGCAGCTCCTGCGTCTCCTCTTCCTCATCTTCCCCTAAGAAACTGAGATGTCAGGGGTGGAGCTGAGGCAGTTTTAGGAGGGTCAACTAGGGCAATGTGCCCCTGGGCTCCACCCTTGGGTACAGTGGACCCTCCACCTGCCCACACAGGCCAGGCCTCAGGTGAGGCCAGCACCAGGCGCTGCCCAGACCCTTGTCCAGGCCTTGATGGGGAATCACAGAGGTTTTCTGTACCTCCCACCACCCAGCATGCAGACAGCATTGGAGAAGGAGAGATAACCCTGAAGCAGAGGGTGATGCAGAGACAACCCCCGCCCTGGGCACTCCAGCCCCTGCAGCCCAACTTTTGCCCAGAGAGGTCCCTGGGGGCCGGCAGCTGGCCACGTGGCCCGCTGCTCACAGTCATGAGCTGTTCATGCTGGCTTTCCTTTCTTTTGAAGTGTCACCTCTCAACCTCATGGCAGCGTCCCCATGAAGGCAGAGGCCCAGAGACAAAGTGCCCTGTTACCCAAGGACACTGGGCAAGCCATGGCTGTGCAGAATGTGGACCCCGAGAGCAGGTACAGGCCTGGGCACCCCAGAGACAGCCCTACAGCCTGGATTCCCAGCCCCCGTGTGTGTCCCCGAGTCCCTGAACTGCTCTCCTCAGTGATGACTCTGCTCAGGACCCTTCCACACGCCCCTCAGGGTGCTGCAGGCTAGTTTCAGAGTCACATCACCAGTTTTCCCTAAAGCATCGGCTACGGGCACCACATCTGTGGAACTTGTCTCTCTGGAAGCTGATATTCAGAGTGTGGTCCGTGAACCAGCAGCTTGGGTATCATGGGGGACCCAGGTGGCAGTGCAGACCCTCAGGCCCACCGCAGACCCACAGCACCAGAACCTGCCCTGGTGATTCACAGGCAATGCAGTTCGAGAGGCAAGGGTGTCTCAGCAACAGGACTAAGGTGGCAAATGAACGGCAGGTGGTACACGTGCTCACTGAGCCCCCTGTGCTGGGATCTGGGAATTCGGGGGCTGCTGGCCGAGGTCAGAGCCTCCTGGCTCCCGCAGTAGTCAGGCCTCCACACAGTCAAGGCCACGCTGACCAGCTGGTGCTGGGAGGGAAGGATGTGCCAAAACCCCTGGGGTGTGTGAAACCCCCCATTGGGACAGGGTTTGCCCAGACTTTAGCCTCAGAGAAAGCTCTGGAAGTGGCCCCAGCTCCTCTAGATGTGGGGCAGAGCCGGGGCTGGGACCAGGCACCCCTGTAGGGCAGCCCCAGTGTGGGAAGAGCTCAGAGGGATGAAGCAGGCAGCACTAGGACAGGTGGGTGGAGACAAGGACCTGGACCTTGGCTTCAGGGCCAGCTCAGGGGGTGGGGGATGGATGAGGGCAGCATCCTGGTGGAAAACCAGGGTGGGTGGGCTGTGAGCAGAGCACAGGCATGCAGGGCCTGAGGACACTTCAGCAGGTGACTGGGGGTGGGCATTACCCACTTCTGACAGCAGGGGGCAGCAAGAAAACAGGCTGCAGAGACCCACCCATTGTTCACTGGGCCTGAGGCAGGAGGCCAGGGCTGAGATGGGGTGGGATTCCCCTGTGGGGGCTCAGGAAGGGTTTCAGGGGGAGCAGCCTGGTGTGGGAACAAGGCTGCCAGGAGCCCCTTCCTCAAAGCCCTGGGTCTTCCTGCACTCCTGTTCCCAAAGCCCTCCTGTCCCAATAGGCTCTGTCAGCGTTTGCTGAGTGACTGAGTGACTTGACCACTTGGTCAGGGCCCCAGATGCACAGAGGCGCCTCAAGCACTGGGTGCTGCTGCCCCCTGGTGGCCATGGCCGGGAAGGCCCTCCTGTGCTCTAATGTCTGGCTCCCTCAGGCATCCAGGAGATGGTTTCTGAGCTGCTTGGGCCTCAATTACATAGGAGCTGTCTGTCCCCGGCCACCTGACAGGGGAGGAGACCAAGGCCTGCAGGAGCACCTAATTTTTCAAGAGCCACCCAGGTTCCAGTCTGAGCCTGGGTTCCTGGTGCCCTGGCCCCGGAGGCCTTGTCAATAGTACACCCAATTAAATTTGAATTTCAGGTAAACAACAAATAACCTTTCCATATTCACGTGTCTCGTGCAATAGTTTATGTCTGATTGGCTGTATCTGGCAGCCCTACCTGTCAAGGCATGAAGCTGAGCCTGCACAGCCCCGGGGCAGGTCAGGAGCTGGAGGGGCGGCTCCCAGGCCACCCCAGGGGCCAGGCCACATGGTCCCCTGGTGGAGCCACTCCTTGTGCCCAAAGACTCTGGGCCTCAGTCCAGCTCCAGCCCCCCTGAGCTCCACTGCTTGGAGGCCCTCGGACCCCCTGCTCAGCCCTCACCACCAGGATCACCGCTGAGGAAGTTCACCTCAACTCAGGTGCCTCCTCAGCAACCCCTGTGGTCAGAGGCACAAGCTGATCCATCATGACTGGATGTCACTGTGTCCCTGAAACTGTTCCTGGGAACCCCAAATGGAACTGGAGGGGAGTTGCTGTTGGTGGGGAGGCCAGGCAGCAGCCCAGCTAATGGGGGGCTACCCCACACCACATGCCCCCCTGCAGGCCTGCAGCCACCAGCACACAGCATCCGAGCTGTCCCCACTTCCAATGGCTTCAACTCCTGGTCCCCAGAAAGAAATGAACGAAAACTCAAACTCGAGGAGCTAAGTTCACCAGGGCCATTGCAACCCCAGGATGGGGGTCCCCAGCCCTGCCGGAACAACACCAGGCTGAACTGGCAACCTGACACCTAAGAGCAGGTGTGTAGGGATGGGGGACAGGAGGCATATCCCAGTGTGAGCCTGTCTGCAGTCAGGACCCTCTCCCACCACGAAGCAGCTCACAGAGCGGCAACTGCATCTCTGGACCAAAAATTTACACGCAGGTATTGACAAAAAAATTAGATTTTTTCATTCATGAATTTATTCATTTGGGATGTCCTAACAAAGTAGAAGAAATCACATGTATTTACAGGTCAATGAATCGGTTTTATTACAAAAATAAAACTGTAAGAAATCAGAGAAGAGCCCTTCCCTCCTGAACTCATTCAACATGGGTGTGCCGTCTGCTCCTCTGTGGCCCTGGAGTGCCTGGGTCTCGGGGGCGGGGCCTTCACAGGCCACCTTGCAGATGCTGAGAGATAGACAGGTGAACAAGAACAGCACTGTATTTGGGAGGTGTGTAGACTTAGGCGACGTGACTAGGGAGTGATGGGGACAATACTGGCTTTCTATGCGGCCCTAACACATGGCCTCAGACAGAGTGGCCCACACCACACAGGAGCTGTGAATCAGAAACCTGAGCAGGTGCATCGGGCTGTGCTCAGCCCCTGAGGCTCCAGGAGGCCCCGACTCTTGCTCATGCACTGCTGGCAGAATCTGATCCTTCCGGGACAGTTGCCTCCAGTGTCCCTGCCAAAACAGCTCTCAGATAGCAGAGGTCCCCAAAAACCTTGGCCCCTGGTCCCTTTATCCAGCCTCAGTTGGTTACCTTGGCCCCCCTGGCTGACCTGGAACAGTTTATCTCTATGACCTGTCTTACCATTGTGACCCGTCTTAGCTCTGTGACCTGCTGTTGTGTGATACCCCACAGTGCTGGGTTGGGACTTCGGCAGTGACTCCCCAGCAGGGTCTGGGAAGGACCCCCCCAAGATCTTATCATATGTAAACTCGGGCTTGGCTGTTGAGACAGAGGTGGCCACTTGGAGAACTGGGCAAGCCTCCCCAAAAGGACAGCAAGTGCCCCCAGGGCAGGGACAGCCAGGCTGGCTGGGGTGCAAGGCAGGGCAGGTGGGCAGATAAAGGGCCCTCGGGTGGGCTGAAAATGCTGTCACAACCATGAAGGCTTTTAGGCACGAGAATGGTATCATCTGATGTATATTATTTAAAGATCACGCTGTGATTTGACATTTGAAAGCCTATTTGAGATGTGCCTTGAGAGCAGAGGTTGGATTTAGACAGAGGAAGACAGTGAGACAAGCTCCTCAGGGGCAGAGACCTGGGCACGGGGCCCAGAGGCAGGAGACCTGAAGACCAGAGACTGGAGCACACACCAGGAAGAGAGCTGTGAGTGACAGGACAGGGAAATGGAAGATCCTCCATGGAGGGGGTGGGGCAGGGAAATGGAAGATCCTCCATGGAGGGGGTGGGGCAGAGGGGATGGGGACCATCCCAGGAGAGGGTGGGACAGGGGTATGTGGTACCCCCGTGGAGAGAGCATAGAGGACCCTCCATGACTGGGGTAGGATAGCCATGATGGGGACCTTTTATGCACGGGGAAGTGCAGATGGTCCAGGGGATGAGGGGCTGGTGATACTGCCCCACCCATGGAGGGTCCTGTTTCCTCTTCCCCTCCCTGGGTCTTGCCACCCCATCCCCCTGCCATCCCCCTCCTGTCCCTGCT
>VMDR010012252.1:0-26901 GCA_007922815.1 Macrotus californicus | reverse complement strand
TTTTTTTTATTTTTAATATATTTTATTGATTATGCTATTACAGTTGTCCCATCTCCTCCCCACCCCACCCCCACCCTGCACACCCCTTCCCCCCACACTCCCCCTCCTTAGTTCATGTCCATGGGTCATATATATGAGTTCTTTGGCTTCTACATTTCCTATACCATTCTTAACCTCCCCCTGTCTATCTTCTATCTACCATTTATGCTTCTTATTCCCTGTACCTTTTCCCCCTCTCTCCCTACCCACTCCCCTGATGATAACCCTCCGTGTGATCTCCATTTCTGTGATTCTGTTCCTGTTCTAGTTGTTTTCTTAGTTTGTTTTTGTTTCTGTTTTAGGTTCAGTTGTTAATAGCTGTGAGTTTGTCATTTTACTGTTCCTATTTTTGATCTTCTTTTTCTTAGATAAGTTCCTTTAACATTTCATATAATAAGGGCTTGGTGATGATGAACTCCTTGAACTTGACCTTATCTGGGAAGCACTCTATCTGCCCTTCCATTCTAAATGAAAGCTTGGCTGTATAGAGCAATTTTGGATGTAGGTCCTTGCCTTTCATGACTTGGAATACTTCTTGCCAGCCCCTTCTTGCCTGTAAGGTTTCTTTTGAGAAATCAGCTGACAGTCTGATGGACACTCCTTTGTAGATTACTGTCTCCTTTTCTCTTGCTGCTCTTAAGATTCTCTCTTTATCTTTCATCTTGGGTAATGTAATGATGATGTGCCTTGGTGTGTTCCTCCTTGGGTCCAACTTCTTTGGGACTCTCTGAGCTTCTTGGACTCCTTGGAAGTCTATTTCCTTTGCCAAAGTAGGGAAGTTCTCCTTCATTATTTGTTCAAATAAGTTTCCAATTCCTTTCTCTTCCTCTTCTCCTTCTGGCACCCCTATGATTCGGATATTGGAACGTTTAAAGACATCCTGGAGGTTCCTAAGCCTCTCCTCGTTTTTTTGAATTCTTGTTTCTTCATTGTGTTGTACTTTAATGTTTCTTTCTTCCTTCTGGTCTACACCATTGATTTGAGTCTCGTTTTTCTTCCCCTCACTGTTGGTTCCCTGTACGTTTTTCTTCATTTCCCTTATCGTATCCTTCATTTGTTCATCTAATTTGTGACCAAATTCAACCAAGTCTGTGAGCATCCTGATTACCAGTGTTTTGAACTGGGAATCTGATAGGTTGCCTATCTCTTCATCGCTTAGTTGTATTTTTTTCTGGAGCTTTGATCTGTTTTTTCATTTGGGCCATTTTTGTTGTCTTGGCGTGCCTGTTACGTAGTAAGGGGCGGAGCCTTAGGTGTTCACCAGGGCGGGGCAGCCACGTCACTGCGTTGTGATGCTGTTTGTGGGGGAGGGGACCGAGAGGGAACAATGGCGGTTGCTCCGCTCTCTGCCGGTTTTCAGTGACTTTTTGCGCTTCCCACAGTCAAATTGGGCCCTTCTGGTGCTGGTTCTGGTGCTGATTCCTGGTGGGAGGGCTTATGTACGCTCTAGGACCCTGTGGGTCTCTCCAACGAGCTCTCCTGTGAGGCTGGGAGTTTCGCTGCCGCCACCTCAACCCCCACAGGAGTTTTCAATCAGAGGCTCTGAGGCTTTATTTCCCAGTGCCGGAACTCTGGGTTGCGGGGTCCGTCTCACTCCCCAGCTGTTCCTCCCGGTTTATCCTCACAAGGGATTGGGACGCCCGGTCCGCAGCTGCCACCTCTCCCAACCAGCCGCGCCTTTCCCCGGTCCTCCAGCCACCCCCCCGCCGCGTGAGTCCTCTCCGCCCCTCCTACCGGTCTGGATGTAAGTTTCTTAGTTTCTTGGTTGTCGGACTTCCATACGGTTCGATTTTCTGTCAGTTCTGGTTGTTTTTTGTTTTAAAATTTGTTGTTGTCCTTTTGGTTGTGCGAGGAGGCACAGTGTGTCTACCTACGCCTCCATCTTGGCCGGAAGTCCTGGAAACTCCATTTTTTAATCCTTTTCTGACACTCTTATTTTTCTTTGTCTGGACTTGAAAGTATCCATTTTAGACCATAAAGAGGAGATAGGAAATGAGGCTGAATATACTCATATATCAATGTAATTGAATTTATGAGAGAAAACAATGTATGTAAAATACGCAGAAGATTGAAAAGAGTGGTTTTATTTTTTTAAGACCAAATTTTATGAATTTATCCTATAGAGCTAATGATTAGTGATTCAGAACTTATACACACCTGGAAAAACAATTATGCCTATTATACTGCCATAGTATGTTGGAAATTACTTGCCTTACTAAACATCAATATGCAAATATCCTGGTGTTTCTGAGGAAAATGAATGCCTTTTTTGAGGCATACTGTTTGTTTTTCAGGAAAATATTATGTGACCCATAGCTTAAACAAAGTAATAAATTACTAAGAAGTTTTATGACGAGACATAACTTTCAGTGGAAATCATTTAACACCAGGATACAGATCTTGGTACTAATGAGCTGTGTTACAGTGGGGCCTAACATACTAATAATCTACAATGGAAGGTTTTCTAGGGAACCTCTGAATTCAGGGGGAAATTTTATATAGTAAAATATGTGACAATAATAAGCACTACCTTATGCACAATATTATGCATAATGTTTTTATATTTATTTTGTTTCTTATGCTTAATGGGTAGTAATTATGTAATATATTATGGTATTAGTAAATATTAATTGTTCATTGGGTATTTTTCAGAAATTTTATTTTTATTGATTAGGAAATATAAAATGTTTTCTCCAAATTTTAAGTGAGTAAATGCTAAAAGTATGAGCTTTATGAGCTTTATTTATTCTCATATAACTACATGTTAAGCAATCATTTCCCATACAAAACTACTGGTCGCAGTAACACGTATCCTATGTGGAATGCTTACTGTGTGCAAAGTCCATTTTTTTAACTATATTTTATTGATTATGCTATTACAAATGTCCCAATTTCATCTTTCCTTTATCCCCCTCTGCCCTTCACCCCTCCACCCTCCATCAGTCCTCCCTGCCTTAGTTCATATCCATGGATTGTACATATAAGTTCTTTGGCTTCTCCATTTCGTATACTATTCTTAACCTCCCACCATCTATTTTGTACCTACCAATTATGCTTCTTATTCTCTGTACCTTTTTCCCCTATTCTCCCCCTCCCACTTCCCCACTGATAACCCTCCATGTAATCTCCATTTCTGTGATTCTGTTCCTGTTCTAGTTGTTTGCTTAGTTCGTTTTTGTTTTTTAGGTTCAGTTGTGAGTTTGTTGTCAATTTACTGTTCATAGTTTTGCTTCTTCTTTTTCTTAGATAAGTCCTTTTAACATTTCATAGACTAAGGGTTGGTGATGATGAACTCCTTTAACTTGACCTTATCTGGGAAGCACTTTGTCTGCCTTCCATTCTAAATGATAGCTTTGCTGGATAGAGTAATCTTGGATGTACGTCCTTGCCTTAAAACTTCTTTCCAGCCCCTTCTTGCCTGTAAGGTTTCTTTTGAGAAATCAGCTGATGGTCTTATGGAACTTTAAATGTGTTATGTAATGTAATCCTCCTAAAAGTCAAGGGAGGTTTGCCCATATTACAGGTGAAGAAACCAAGTGACAGAGAAGTTAAGTAACCTACATGGTTTCTTTTCCCTTTTTTTTTCTTAATAACCTACATGTTTTATGGCTATAATAGTAGATGATGTTTAAGTTTATGCAGAAATAACCTGGCTGGTGTGGCTCAGTGGATTGAGCGCCTGCCTGAGAACTGAAAGTTTAGATTCCCTGTCAGAGCACATGCCTGGGTTGAGGGGTCCCCATTTGGGGGCATGCAAGAGGCAACCAATCAATGTTTCTCTCCTTCTCTTTCTCTCTGAAAATAAATAAATAAAATCTTTTTAAAAAAGTTTATACAGAGATAGTCTAAATAACACATCTACTTAAATGATATAAGTTAGGTTGAGCTTTATCTTACTACTCTCTTTTTCTAATACTTCTTGAAATTATTGGTAAGGGCACTAAACTGACATCAGTAGAATGCCAGATGCTAATACCTAGAGGTTATTATAATGGTAAAAATTAAAGATTAATTTAGCTTACCGTGAAAGTTTATCAATCTAAACTTCCAGTGTAAAATAAAAAAATATCTAGTTACCCTGGTACAATATTACTGATTATGGTTGGAATTCCAAGGTTGGACTTGAATGCTGTATGGCTGCAGTACCAGATGATGACCTCAGTATGAGCTCTTCTAGCATTCTGCATGTGTCTTGTACTGTCGAAAACCCATGATAATCGATTTTTAAATTGCTTGCTTGCAAAGATATCTATATTTTTGTGATGTATGTACTATAAATAATAGTTTAGCCTGGAAAATGTCAAGCCTCTTTTTAAATAGAACCTCTGCCTTCTTTTAAATAGAAAAAAAAACAAACATGTTTTTGTATTCCTGCACTTAATTGTCATCTCATGGACCCAAACATGTAGCTGGAGATAATGCATGCCCTCTCCCCCATACTGTTTGAAATTAAAGACTCAAATTGCAGAAACACATATACATCAAATTATGAACTGCATTTGTCTTCTTAAAATCCTCTGAAAAAATCTTTGCTTGAATAGACTAGAGAGATGATGATTCATGCCATAATTTTATCTCATGAAACTATAGCAAATCTCTTTTGGCTAACATCCCAGCCAAACTCTAAATGTGATGTAAATCTGGATGAAACATAGCTGTCATATTCTGTACTCATTTTAAGTTTTGTAAATCTATGCCCAAATACTGTATTTGACCAGCTGTAGCCACTAATTTTTGCTTTTTCATTTGGTTCTGTGTTTCAGTATCTAGCATAGAAGATTTTCTTTAATAATAATAGTAGCAAAATGAAGAAATACAGACACATTTTGAGAACCTACTGTGTGCCACGTATATCACATACATCATTGTCAATTGTCGTCACAATCCTGAAGACAGATGTTGACCATAAGCAGTACTCTTTGTTCTCCTCTTTTGAGTTCTGACTCAGTCCACCAGGAGAAGTGTTTATGGTATGGTTTGGTTTGGTTTGGTTTGGTTTAGGAACATTATAGGGGTCATTGTTAATGACTTGGTGTGTGACCATTTATCAAATGCCCTACCAAGACTGGGATAGCAGTAAGAGCTAAGAGCTAGTGCTGCACCTTCAAAACTGAACCAGGGCTTTCTCTTCTTCTCCATGATGCACCTATGAGATTATGGAAGTCAGGGTTAGGACTTGGTAGAAGCCTAAACCATCTTACCTTTTTCTGTTCTCCTTTTGACTCTTTTTCCCAGGTGATGCAATGAAGCCCAGTGTCTCACCCTGGCATGAGAATGTCTGGCATGAATAGCTCAATGTTCAGGGAATGATTTTTCTCTCATTATTTGTCCCTTGTTCTCTAGCTCTTGTATGTGTCATTATTATACCACTGGAATGGCAAATTTTAAGACTTGGGTGTGAATAGGTGGTGAGGTAGGACAGAGAGAAAATGCTGGCCAATCGGTTTGCTTTGGCCCTTGGTATCTATGGCTTCTAAAGTGGAATTTTCCCCTTTTTCTGGTCCAGCTCTCTGGAGTTTTATGTTAAGATTTGGAGCCAAAGATCTAGTTAACAATGAGATATTTTCAGGTTATAAATGTGAAGGATGGAAACTGAGAGAAGAAATGTTACTTTCTAGCCTTCCCCATCACAAGATTCTTACTTATAGGTCAAAATTCAAACACATCAGCCAGCTTCAACTCAAAAGCCTACAAATAAAATCACTTTATAAGATGGGAGGGCACAGTGTCTGACAAGCCAGTTTACACTGTCCTAATGTAGCTCTCCAGATCCTGTGTTGCACAATGAATCAGTCTCTACAGATTGCTATGGAAGAGCTAAAGCAAAAGTAGCCAGATACAGAGGGTACCAGTAGGTCAGTGCGACCTAGTGAAAAAAGCAAAAGTAGAACCAGAGATTGGCCAAGGACAGAAATCAAGTAGCCTAAGTGACAATAAAAACTAGTAGACATAAATAGAAAAAGGCAGAAACCTAAAATATACTTAAGATTTAGATCGGCTTAGGCTAAAAGAATTGAATCAAGGGGAAAATACACACACACACACACACACACACACACACCCCATCCCCCCACCCCACCCCCTTTGTAGAATCCAGCAAAGATGTGCTGCAGCAGCCTCTGTTTTGGAACATATGGCCGTATAGATGTTCCTCCATTGGCTTTGAAGGCAGAGGGCTCTCAACCTGGCGTTTGACAGATGCTAAGGTCAGACTCCCATGGGTCAGGGAGCTTGGTTTTGTTTCCTAAATACTAATGTCATCCTCCTGTTTCTTAAGTGCATTCAGGTGGTTGTAAAAGGCACTGATCCAGAAAGCAGGAGAATGGGTGTAAATCTATCTCTGCTAATGAAAAACAACTCCAGGTACATGACACACCAGCATTAAATCAGAACAGCCCTATTTGTATCGTGTTACTAAGAGCAGGAATTGACCCATTGGCAAAGGTTCTGCCAATTGGCTCTTTCTAAATGAGGAAAAACATTTATCACCATTCTTGGGATCATTGGGATTATTGGCTCCAACTTCAGATAAGCAGGATAAACAAACCTCAGCTCAAACGAAGCTTCTTCTGTTGTATTTCTCCATGCCAGACTCTCACAGCTTATTCTAACTGAGAATTTCTAATCATGTGTATTTGCTTATTTGCTTTTCTCACATGTCTCTGTCTTCACAGTTATGTGGTATAATGGACACCTCTTACAAGTGTTATCATTTAAGATATTTCCTAATGACTAAACTATATGCCCTATTTTGGCAGTAGTAATCAGCTCACTTGCAGATAGGGTTGTCCAGTGGATTAGTTTTTGCTTTTGTTTAGGGAAACAGGCAAGTAGCTTATGAACAGGACCCCCTTTAAAAAACATCAGCGATATATTTATTTAAATAATAGTCCTACTTAAGTTACCTTACATGGGAACAGGAGAGATAAGGTGTTCATATGCCAGACTAATTTCACATGATCTCTTTACTAAAAATTATGGCATAGGAAATTAAAAACATTAACTTGTTTCTAGACTTCTCTTTTATGGCTCTTTGCATTCCCTTACACTTACCATCTATGCTTGAAATTGCAATGACAGTAAAGTAGGATAAGAATGGACTGGGGGTAAAGTGACAGAAAATGGAATGAATGAGAGAGACAGTTATAATTGGTTCAGAGTTAAGGACTGGATTATTGATTTGCATATAAGCTAGTTTTCTTCTGTGGAAACCATATGCAGAGCTGACATATAATTTTTATTTTTTAAATTGCTATATATATAACTATACCTCGCTTGTCTAAAAGACATTTATCCAGCAACTTCTCATCTCTGTAATATAACCAAGAAGTGGGACATAAGAGGGAAAACGATGATAAACCAAATGAGAATTATAATTTTTAAAAATTTATTTATTTAAGTTTTAGAGAAAGAAGGGAGGGAGAAAGAGAAGGAGAGAAACCTTAATGTGGGATAGAAACATCAATTGGTTGCTCTTGTATACCCCCACCTGGGGACCTGGCCAGCAGCCCAGGCATGTGCCCTGACTAGGAATCTAACCAGTGACCTTTTGGTTTTCAGGCTGGCTCACAGTCTACTGAGGCACACCACCCAGGGTGATAAGTTATAATTTTTGTACACTAATACTCATGAACTTTACCCAAAAGGTAGCCTTTTAAACTCTCAGTCAGTCCCTATTTTCTCTGCCTTTGGCAGCATAGAAACAGCAGATTAGAAAGGAAGATAAGGCAAGTGGTAGCAAGCACATTGGTAGCACAAGTGGTCATGGAAAGCTGTATAATGAGGGAAATAACAGAAAAATGTAAAGGCTGACTAAAGGCCTTAAAAGTTTTAGGCATCTGAGTACATCTGTTATATATGCAAAAAAAATCTGCACATAGGAATGATGAAATATCTTTTACAAGATACTAAGGTATTTAGATAAGTAATTAGAAGTTATTAAAAATCTTGAAGTGCTAGAAGAACACAATCAGGTTTAAATATTAGTTTTAACCAGCCAGACAATAAATATTTAACAAGAACCCTATTACCTGGACTAGCTGGGGTCACAGAAGTCAGCAAGTTATACTCCCTGTCCTTGTGGGGTTCACAATGTGGAGGAGAGATTGCAGAAGAGTCAAAGGTTCTAGGTCAGGCTGAGGAATTACCAAAATACAGCAAATGTTAAAGGAATGAAAGCAACAAGACTTAGATGTGGAATATGGATGTGGAAGGTGACAGGGAGCCAAGATTCTAATGTGAATCCTCATTTCCCATATGGGCAGATCGTGATGTTGTTAACCAGGATGTGAAAAGCAAGGGAAAAAATATCTTGTGGAAAGGATGAGTTCATGTTTGAGATGCTTATGGGATAGCCAGAAGCCAGAAATACTGTTTTGAAATTCCAAAGAAAATTCTTTGGCATTATCACTGTGATGGTTAATTATATGTGTCAACTTGACTGGACTAAGGTATGCTCAGATCGCTGGTAAAACATTACTTCTGAGTGTAGCTTCGAAGATGTTTCTGGAAGAGTTTGGCATTTGAATCACTAGACTGAGAAAGAAGATCCACCCACAACCATTGTGGGTAGACATTGTTCAATCCATCAAGGGCTTGAATAGAATACAGGCACTGGAAGGGCAAATCCTCTGTCTCTTCTTAAGCCCGGGATATCCACCCCCTGCTCTACTCAGACAATGAAGTTCCTTGTTTGCAGGCCTTTGAACTCCAGGACTTGGACCATCAGCCCCCAGTATTCTAAGGCCTTTGGTGTCAGACTGGCTTTTCTGGTTCTCCAGATTGCAGATGGTATGTCATAGCATATCTCAGCCTCCATAATCACATGAGCCACTGCCCATGATAAATCTTTTCATACATATATGAGGTCTGTCCAGAAGATATCCAGCCATGTAATATGAAGAAAATTTATTGAAGAAGACACAAGATACAAGAAACAATGTACATAGGAAATGACATGTTAGTCACCTTCAAAGTAGGCACCTTGGGACCTCACACAGCTCTTCCAATTGCCATCAGCTACCCTGTTGTATTTTCCTTAATCTTCATTGAGGGTCTGAAATCTCTTCCCTGTCAAAGGTGACGTTAGTTTTGGGAAACATCAGAAGTTGCAAGGTGCCAAATTTGGGCTGTAGGGGGACTGAGTCACCTGGGTGATGTGATGTTTCACAAAAAAACTCTGCATGAGACATAATCTATGAGCAGGCATGTTGTCACGATGAAGTGCCAATCACCATAGCTGTTGCCCATAGCTTCGGCCTTCTGAATCATCCAAATAGTTTCCACAGAGGAATGTTCAAGCTAACTCAAAATTTGATGCAGATTTGTTGCTTTACTGCCTCAATCATTTTGAATGTAACAGCCACACAGTACATATGCTCACTCAATAGCATATACCACCCCCAATACTAGTAAAGTGAAGTCATCATTGTTCACACATGCGCATTCCAGTCCACCTTCCCTGGCTGCCAGGTTACATTGATGTTGCACAAACTATTCTCGTTATATTAACAATGGCTGAACTTTTTCCAGACAGACCTCATATATATCTCTATTAGCTCTGTTTCTCTGGAGAAGCTTTACTAATAAAACTGTGTATATGTGATGATAAAAGCTATAGGTGAAAATAAGAATACTGTATATAGAGCATGAAGAACAAAGTACAGGAACTTATGAAATATCTACATTTAAAATATGAATAGATGAAGAGGAGCATAGATGAGCATGACCCTTTTAACAGAAAAACAATAGTTTTCCTGAAAACTCTGCAGTAGACTTCCATTTATATCTCATTAGCTCAAGCTATGTCAAATGACCACTCCTGGTATTAAAGGAGCTGAAAAATCAAAATTGTTTGATGTGGGGCATGGGGCATTTTGATGTTTGCAGTAAAGCTGGTGTTAGTGAAGAAGAAATAATAGATTTTGGATAGGTAAAAAGTAAATGCCCAGTTATTCATTTATTATAATCTCGTATGGTTCTAAAAGGTATATAAAGAGGTTTTACAAAGATAGTAACATCATAGCAAAGTTTTTAAAAAGTATTAGAAATAAAGCAAAAGAGAAATAATAAGATTATAAAATGGAAACAGAAGTGTAGTTCATCCACAAAATAGGCTCTAAAATATCTAGCAGACAATTCAAAGAGGAAAACACTTTAAAGAATACTCAATGTCCTTGAGAAAGGGTACGCTGTTTGTTTGGCTGTTTGGTTGGTTGTTGGGGGGAGCACTCCCAAAGGCATAGTGAAAAAGACTCGGGTGTGTGGGCAACCACAAGAGAAAGAGTGATTTATTGGGGAGTGAGTACAAAGCAGTAGAATGACAACAATACTCGAAAAGACAGGATAGAGACTAAGTGTTGGTGGAGGAGGGACTGTAATTTGCAACTGTGAGAGTGACTGAGGATGACAGAGAGTAGAAGAAGCCTTTTAGGGTTAATTGGCTTTGAGGCTCAAAATGGCCCCAGGCTAAAACCTCAGCTGTTGTCAGACCTGATGAGGGTAAAGTCTAAGCCTCTGTCAAGAGTCTTTAGCCTTTGCTGGCATTCTGTGTAGGACAGTGACTGGTATGTGTTGTAAGCTCCAGAAGAGAGATCTGGCCAGAGGAGAGTGACGTGGTTCCTGAAGTGTTTGCTTGCTGAGTGACAGAGGGGGAAGAGGGCAGGAAGATATGTCACTTCTAGGAATGTCACCTGTTTATGTAGTTTGGAGCGCAGTGTGACTTGAAGACTACAGTTCCCATTTAAGGAAACTTTAAAGTCTGTCGGGTATGCAAGTAGTATCAAGATCCCTAAATTTGTCTCTCCTCAAACAAAAGTCAGTGAGTACTCGGCACCACTTCCATATGTGGGGAGAAGTACTGTTTCGTCTAAGGCATGATTGTGTTTTTAATTCATTTACCTGTGGTTTTTTTAAATGTCGGCGGTAGATTCTAACTAAGTGTCTTGTTTTTAAAATTCCTATGATCTATCACAATACTGGATAAATAATAATAAAGATGCCTTAATATAAATAAACATTTAGTTCTTAAAAACAGCATTAAGATAAATTCTGGATGAGGCCATAAAATGTCTTATTATAGAAATTATTAAATTTTAATATATATATTTAATCCTCACCTGAGAATATGTTTATTGATTTGAGAGAGAGAGAGAGAGAGAGATATTGATGTAGGAGAGAAACACCATTTGGCTGCCTCCCATATGCACCTGGACAGGGGATCAAACCCACAACCTAGGTATACGCCCTAACCAGGCATTGAACCCACAGCCTTTTGGTTTATGGGATAATGCTCTAATCAGCTGAGCCACCCGGCCAGGGGAAAATTATTAATTTTTTAAAAACCTGGTAGAAAAGCTATTTTTAGACCTAAGGAATTTGAAGTGTCAGATTTTATTTTTGCAAACAAATACAATTTTAAAAATTTAAATCCACATTCTGATTATACTTCCGACATTAGAATTTTAGGGAGCAAATAATGATGCTGTGACCATACTTGGCTCTAGTAGTAGCGTCAGTACAGAAAGATGTTAGAAGTTCTTTGTTGAAGTATATTTCCTCTCAGTAAGCTCTTCCTGACTGTCCCCACTAGCCTCGCTGTTGTCCATTAATATCGGAAGTCCATTTTCTTTTCTCAATGTTCCTCATAAATCTGGCAATTACATATAAAAAGCAATGTTAGATAGGTAAATCATTCTTTTAAGACTTTTGCTCAGTAATATGATGATTCCTCCAAAATTTAAACACTTAAACACAGAATTGCCATGATCCAGCAATTCCACTTCTGGGGATTATATACGAGGTCTGGCAGAAGTAACGTCTGCTTTGAGTGTGGCTGGTAGGGTAATAATATAAGTGTAATAACTTATAGTTTTTAATTTGAACATTTCACCTAAAATGTCATATGGTGTGCTTGAGTGTGATATTGTAATGTTACAGAATTATGTGCTTATGATTTTGTAACAAAAAAGGGCATTATTTGTGCCAGATCCTATTTTTTTAAAGAAGCCTATCAAGAGGGATACTGCAAAGAATGTGAAGAGACGAGCTAATGTTATAAATATTATGCCAGATGTGACAATGTGGTTTTGCCCTATTTTGCATGAGAAATTGTCTTTCAAATATGCATTGGTAAATGGATCACTATATTACTTCAAAGATAACACAAGCTGTGTGTTAAAGAATACTAAAAATTAATCACTACATGGTATACTAAGAGCTGTAACAATAGATGAACAAATTTTACCAACAGATAAGTCATTTCACTATCTGATCAAAGCAAAAAGTCAGTGGAAAAAAATGCCTTGACGTTAAAAACATCAGAGAAATGTATACGGGTTTGGGCAGTGCGGGTATGTACCTTTGGCAGAGTACATAGCTGAAAGCAAATGTAGAAACTCAAAACCATCAAAGTAAAGCTCCTTATCCGCCTAGCAACTGGAATGACTTCATATACATGAAATCTAACTTGGACATCTTATCACGCAAAAATGCTTTGATGTCAGTTTAGAATGAACGCCTTCTGCGTGCTTGCTAAATAACCAGAGGTTTCTGTCTCCATTATCATAGAGCTCTGCTGTTCAAGTAAGTTCAGACCACAGGGATCTAAATATGATCGCATCTTGCATTTGTAAAATGTACTCTGTGAAGAACTTTTACATATATATATTTCCTCATTTCAACTTAAAATTTATGCTTGTCTTTGTATGGATTTTAGATACTTTCAAACATAAAATTCTGTTCTTTCAAAAAGTAGTTTAAGAGTTATTAGCAATTGAGTCATAGAATTACATATCATTATAAACATGCCAATTTATTTTGGTCCTTTTTCTCCATAATAACAAGAAATTATAGAATTTATAGTAACCTACTGTTTAGGCAGCTGCCACCAACAGTGGCGTTTGAACTATGGATTTGATTCAAATAACAACTAAGATTTCATCTCTCTCAGACCACACCACACCAAACATCATCTTGCTACATGAATAGAATGCTAGAGTTTTAGAATTTTATACCTGGAAGGGAAATGAGAGATTTTCACTACAATCCTTTCATTTCTCCCAAGTGAGAAAATTGAGAACTGAAGAAGCTAAGTGATAATACTTCCATAAATAATTAGATATAATAATACACAGGAGAAAAAACAGTTCCAGAATAGAACTGAGCCAACTTAAATATATTACAGCTTTCAGCTGATTCTATGTCTATCTCCTTACTTTTTTTACATCTAAAATAGAAATAAATATCATTACATGTAGACTTCTATTTATCTAGAAGGCCACAGGGAACCATGGCCAGAAGAAATCCTGGAAGTTGGCCTGTTTGCCCCGTAGGAGTATGCAGTGGGTTCTAGGAAGATGGGCTACCTGAAAATTCACTAAGCTCTTAGGGCTTTTAGGCCTCACTGGCATTCAAACTAAGCAATGGCAGCTGGTAAAAGCAAAGGTTTATTGTCTAGAGCTTACTGTGTGCCAGTTACAGTACTTTACATATATCAACCCACAATAAATCCACGAAGCAAGTATTATGATCATTCCCATTTTACAGATGAGGAAGTTGAGGTACAAAAAAGGTTAAATAACGTGTCCAATATTATACAGGGAGCAAGCTCTAGAGCTAAAATTAGAAACTGACAGTCTGGCCCTAGCCATTCTGTTAAGCTACCTTCAGAAAAACAGGTACGCCTCCGATATTACTTATAAGCATTATTTCCAAGGGCTTTACCTATATTAACTTCTTAACCCTCATAATAACCCCATGAGCACATACTATTATTAGTCCCATTTCAGAGACATGAAGGCTGAGGCACAGGTTAAGTAATTTGCCCAACGTAGCACAGGTAGTAAGCTTCAGAGCCAGAATTTGAACCCAGGCAACCTGGCTATGGATAATGCCCTTCACCACTGGTTAAGAAAGCAGTTTTGTTTTGCTTGTTGCCATAATGTATTCATATTGAAATGTAAAGACATATTTAATCTGAGAAATGTCAAGTAATGTATAACGTGGAAAATCTGTTACCTATATTACTGAAATAAGATGTTTGTTTCTAGAATGTAATATACTAGTGAAATATATTATCTAAATGGCAATGTGTTTGCTGCAAGAAATCCTTGTAGAAATTGCTGGAGTTATATTTATATAACTGCAAAAACTGATTCTAGTTCAATCATTTTCCTATGAAGATACATAAGACAACAGATTGAAATTTCTCCTTAAACATCTGTTTCCAAGATGATGTCTCAGGGAAACATTATTGTCACTACTGAGAAAAATGACATTGCAGCTGTGTTTGTGCTCTTGGCATAAGGACTTTGGGTACTTAAAATGTTTTCAGATATGTTACAGTAGGTTTTTCTGGGTCAAACATTAATATAAAAATCATTAAAATACATTTGATTTTACTAGGGGCTGTTAGTGTAGCTGCAGTATCTGTACTTTGTACTGGAAGTTTATTAAATCACTTCATGCATGAATGGGGACAAAATCTTTACAGCTGTGGGGTTTATTGCATGAAAAGTCCATCAACAGTGACTCTTCCTCTCCCTCAGTCCACATCGATGGCCTCATAAAGTTTCTCACAATTGGTTGATTGAGGACGAAGAACCTAGGGCTGTTTTACAAATGGTTCTGCATGATATTCTGGCAGCAAGGAGAGGTGAACAATTGCATTAATTACAGAACCAATGAGAGGTGGCCCTGAAGGCCATGAATGGAGGGAAATTCTCCTAAGAAGCATAGTGTAGAGCCACACATTTGATTGTCCACCTTGTCTGGACAATCAAATGTGAGGAATAATTAGAAATATGGACATGCAGTGATTCATGGGCACTTTCTAATATTTGAGCTGAATGGTCAGGGACTCAGAAACAACAAGTTTGGGAGGTTGATACAAAAGAGTCTGGGGAAAGAGGGATGCGGATGGAGCTCTCAGAATGGGCTCACAGTATGGAGATATTTGTGCTCCATGCAAATACTCACTGAAAGGTACCATCTGAAGAAGAAGCTTTCAATAATCAGATGGACAAAATGACAGTCTCTTATTGCCCATCAGCCATTATTTCCAGCCACTCTAGGGATTTCTTAATGGGACCGTGTGTCGAGTGGCCATATTGTCTGAAGTGGAGGCTCTACATGGGCCCAGCACTATCGTCTCCTCACCAAGGCTGACTCTGTGGCCTGCTACACTGCGACTTCTGAGAGCTGAGCTAATCAAGAGTGCAGACCAACACTGCATCTCCAGTTTGGCACCCTTCCTCACAGGGATGGGCCAGCTACCTGCTGGTTTGTAAATCGTATTGGGCCCTTTTCCTCATAGAAAGGGACACAGATCATTTTGCTGGGATAGACACATCTTTTGATGTGTATTTGCCTTCCCTGTCTGAATGCTTCCACTAGCACCACCATTTTCATTGTATTCTGTACAATATTGCTTCTGATTAAGGAGCTCATTTCACAGCAAAAGAAATGCAGTGATGGGCTCATGCCCGTGAAATTCTCTGGTCACCCCACAGACTCTATCACCCAGAAGCATCTGGCCTAATAGAACAGAGGAATGGCTTACTCAAGGCTCAGTCAATTTGGAGACAATATCCTGAAAAAAATGTGGTGCTGTCTTACAACATACAGTATGTACTTTGAATCAGAGACCACTGTGATGCTGTCTCTTCCATAGCCAGAGTAAATATAGGAATTAAGAGCTAGAAGTGGGAGTTTCTCTTCTCATTATTATACCTAAAAATCTGCTTGCAGAATTTTTGCTTTCCATTTTCATAACATCAAATTCTACTGATCTGGAGATCTTGATTTCTAGGGTAGGAATGCTTCTGTGAGGGGCCACAGCAGTGGTCCTTCTGTTGCATTAGAAGATGAAAATGCCAGTTGGACATTTAGTGTTCCTCAGACTACCAAATGAACAGATAAATAAGGAAGATGCTTTATTGGATGGAAAGATTGATCCTGATTACAAAGGGAAAATGGGGTTGCTGATACACTGTGAAGATAGGAACGACTATGTCTTCAACCCAGGATACTCTTGAAAATACCTCTTAATATTTCAATGTCAAATAATGAGAGTTCATGGAAATTTCATCAACCAATCAAGGCAGGACCACTGAGCATTCAGGAACAAAGGTTTAGGTCACTTCACCAGGTAAAAACTTAAAACTAGTAAAAAACTTGACTGAGGAAAAAGGAAACATAGAATGTGGAATGGGTAGTAGAAAAAGTTATAAATATCAACAATAGCTTCATGATTGGCTACAGGAATGTGGATTGTAGCAGCTACATACAAAGTCTGTCTGGGAAAAGTCCAGCCATTGTTAATATAGTGAGAATGGTTTGCGTGACATTGATGTAACTTGGCAGCCAAGGAGAGTGGACTGGAATGCTCATGCAAAAACAATAATGACTTCCTTGTACTAGTAGTGGGCATGGTAGATGCTGTTAAGTGAGCATGTGTACTGTGTGGCTGTCACATTCAAAATGACTGAATTATATAGGTAAACACAGCTTGCCTCCTCATACAACCACATCAAAATTACAACTAAAATATAGAACAACCATCACTTAGAACCGTTAGAAATTGAGTTGATGGGAAGCCTGACATCTACAGAATTAAAGAAGCCACATCCATTCAGACTACTAGGAGGGGCAGAGACGTGGAATGGGCTGATCCCACATTCACATGTGGTGGATAAAAATTCAGGAGGGATAAAATCTGGAGCAAGGAGTCCCAGTCCCACAGCAGGTCACTCAGCTCAGGGTTCCAGTGCCAGAAAGATAAGTCCCCATAACTTCAGACTCAGAAACCAGCAGGGATTGAGTTGGTGGAAGAAACTTCTGGAGTCCGAAGCAGTTCCTCTTAAAGAGCCCACACACAGACTTACTCAGACTCCCTCCCTCTGAGCTCCAGCACGGAGGCAGCAGCTTGAAAGGCACCAGTGGCAAAGAGGGAGGAACTGAACTGTTTGGCATCAAAGCAGGAGCTGTAGAACAGCTTTCTCCCAAATAGAAAGGCAGGCAGAAGCAACTGTCCCTTTTCTGAACCCTCCCCCAATAGAGCCACAGAGCCGGCAGGTGGGTTTCATATCTGAGGCTCCATCAAACTAGCTAACACTGTTTACTATCCCCTACCCCCGCCGGAGATCACCTTGCAGAGACTTGTCCCATCCAACTTATGGTCACCCATCCTGTAATGGTGACTTTTCTGTATGAATGGCTGGTCTTGGCTCCTGCACAGCTGATCTTCCATGAAGGGCAGAGATTGGTGGTGAGTGGTCACAGCAGGTCCTTGCAGCTAACTGGCCTGAGTAAGTCCCTCCCATTGACCTGCCAGCAGCAATAAAGGCTCAATTACAAGAAGAGGGTGTACTCAGCACACATGAAGGGTGCACCTTGAGTAGCCAGCTTGGGCAATATGGGAGGCTGTGCCACTGGACCCTACAGGACACCTACTACATTAAACCATACTACCAAGACATGGAGTCAGCAGTTCTACCTAATACACAGAAACAAACACAAGGAGGCTGCCAAAATGAGGACACAAAGAAACATGGCCCAAATGAAAGAACAGAGAAAAACTCTAGAAAAAGAACTAAACATAACTAAGATAAGCAATCTATCAGATGCAGAGTTCAAAACACTGTTTATAAGGATGCTCAAGGAACTTAGTAAGGACCTCACCAGCATAAAAAAGATCCAGTCAGAAATGAAGGATACATTAATTGAAATAAAGAACAATTTATAGGGTAGTATAAGCAGCGTCTGGGACAACTTCAAGCATTTCAACATTCATATCATAGGAGTTCCAGAAGGAGAAGAGACAGAGCAAGAAATTGGGAATCTATTTGAAAAAATAATGAAAGAAAACTTCCCTAATTTGGTGAAAGAAATAGATATGCAAGTCCAGGAAGCATAGACAGTCCCAAACAAAATGGATGCAAAGAAGCCCACTACAAGACACATCATAATGGAAATGCCAAGGGTTAAAGGTAAAGAGAGAACCTTAAAAGTAGAAAGAGAAAAAGCAGTTAGTTACCTACAGTGAATTTCTACCCAAGAGCTTATAGACATGACCCATAAACATGAACAATGGTGTGGGGATTACCTGAGGGAGGGAGGGGTGCTGGGTGGAGGGGGGTGCAAAAGGTAAAAAATTGAGACAACTGTAATCACATAATAACACATAATTTAAAAAAACAAAAAATAGGCAATAACATAAAAAATGACTGAGCGAGTAGAGCAACAAATATGCATCAAATTTTGCATTAAGCTTGAACATTCCTTGCGGGACTCTATTCGGATGATTGAGAACGCTTTCAGGAATGATGTAATGAGTGCATTGTAGTAAAAGTGAGGCACAACTGCTTCAAAGGTGGTTGAGAAGAAACTATGGCAAAGTTGCAGCAAGATGAAGACCATGTTAATTGTTTTTTGATTGGGAAGGTGTTGTCCATCACAAGTACACCCCTCCAGTCCAAACAATCAATAAGGAGTACTACCTCAATGTTCTTCGTCAGTTGAAGTAACATTTAAAGTTGTCCTGGAGGTTCCTAAGCCTCTCCTCATATTTTTGAATTCTTGTTTCTTCATTTTATTCTGGTTGACTGTTTATTTCTTCCTTCTGGTCCAAACCATTGATTTGAGTCCCGGTTTCCTTTCTGTCACTGTCGGTTCCCTGTGCATGTTCCTTTATTTCACTTAGCATAGTCTTCATTTTTTTCCTCTATTTTGCAACCACACAACCAAGTCTGTGAGCATCCTGATTACCATTGTTTTGAACTGTGTATCTGATAGGTTGGCTATCTCTTCATCACTTATTTGTATTTTGTCTGGAGTTTTGATCTGTTCTTTTATTTGGGCCATTTTTTTTTTTTTTTTTGTCTCGGTGCTCCTGTTACGTAGTAAGGGGCAGAGCCTTAGGCATTCACTGGGGTGGACCAACCCACGTTGTGGCGCTGCATGTTGGGGCGGGGTCCGAGAGGGAACAATGCTGCTTGTTCAGCTCTCTGCTGGCTTTCAGTCCCTGCCACCACTACCCACAAGCAAATTGGGCCCTTCTGGTGCTGATTCCTGAGTGGGTGGATTTGTGTACATTCTAGGACCTTGTGGGTCTCTCCAACAAACTCTCCTGTGAGGCTGGGAGTTTCTCCCGCCACCTCAACCCCTACAGGTGTTTTCAGTCAGAGGTTTTGAGGCTTTATTTCCCCGTGCTGGAACCTGAATTGCGCAGTCTGTCTTGCTCCCCAGTTGTTACTCCCGGTTTATCCACACAGAAATGTGGGACTGCCTGGTCCACCACCTGCCACCTTACCAGAGTCATCTCCACCCAGCTGCCCATCTCCGCCCGTCCTACTGGTTTGGATGAATGTTTCTTCTTTAACTCCTTGGTTGTCGGACTTCCATACAGTTCAATTTTCTGTCAGTTCTGGTTGTTTTTGTTTTTAAATTTGTTGTCCTTTTTTTGTGTGAGGAGGCACAGTGTATCTACCTACGCCTCCATTTTGGCCAGAAGTCTGGTCTCCAATTTTTCTTGAAGGTTAACTTTAAAATTTAGTTCTTGGGTAACAGAATTTTAGGAGTCACTAAAATAGCATAGTGATGGATGATGTGGTTCAATCCCAGAAATGGGTATGATAACTGTTATGGCATTGTGTCTCCTCATTATCAGGGGGCTATGAGAATGTATTTCTACATGGGATAGCTGCACCTAACTAGCAGGGGAAACATAGAGATGTCTTGTTACTGTATAGATGTTCAAATATGTGTAGCAGGGTTTGTGTTGATGCTGAGTGTCAAAGGGGTCACTGTGGCAGTTATTCAGCCCTTGTCTGTCAGCCCCAAACACACCCTTTATTCTGTACTCACTTTGTGATGCTAGAACTGGTATTCCTCTATGCTCTGGGACCACATTTCAGCTTTGTTATTTGGCTCCAGCTGGCTCTGCCAGTAGGTGACGCCAGGAGGAGACTGAAAGGCAAAAGGAAGAAGGGACTTGCTTCTTTTCCATCAGCTTCCTGTTGCCTTTTTGTTGTCCTCCAGTCTACTTCCTGCTCCTCTGAGCATCACTCCAGCAGCAGCAGTTTCTTTCTTTGGTATAAGCTAAATTCAGTTTGCAGTTTCCCCAACATTTGCAGTATGAGCTTTACGTGACCCTGCTAGACACCAGCACTAGTGAGCCAGTGGACCCTCTTCAGAGCTGTGGCTTCAAGCCTTCAAACATCTTCTAACTCCCTGTTCAAGTTTATTTCTTATTAATTCATCTTATTTCCCCATTAAACTCCTCTCTGGATTTGAGGAAGGTGGCTAAGAGCCAACGTGTAGAAATGGAAGGCTATCCTGAAGCTAGCGCTGGACTGGTTTGGCATAAAGAGGAAATTCAGGAGGAAGAGAGATGGATGGGTCACTTAGTCAAGGCCACACCATGGGATGAAATACAGAACTATTAGAAAGTGGTAGGATATAGTGAGAGTATAGGGAACAAAAGATCAGGAGCTGACAGAGTAATACAAAGGTTGTAATGTGCTGAAATGAAATTGCAACTGGTAAGCCACCATTGATATTTGGTGTGTTTCCTTCTGATTTTTTTAATGCTTTTTATACAGTTTAGTCTTTATTGTATATTAAATTTTATGTTATGCATTTGTCACTTAACATTACAACATAAGCATTGCCACTTCTTACAAATTCTCCATCAATATCAATTTTCTGTTTTTTTTTTTAAATTTGGGCAAAAGAACAAAAGAAAATATAAAGATAATACACAGAGCAACAAATAATGCTTACCCTACATTTGTTTATCTTTGAATCAATGCCACTTAATTTTTTTATTGTGTTACAATTAATATAACACTATGTTAATTTTAGATGTTTAATATAATGATTCGATACTTGTATATTTGCAAAATTATCACCACAATATGTCTAGTTAACATCCATTACCCTGTATAGTTATAGAACTTCTGGATCTGCTCTCTTAGCAACTTTTGAAGAGGCAATACAGTATTATTAACTGTTGTCACCATGCTGTACATGGCATCCCATGACATTTATTTTATAACTGGAAGTTTGCACTTTTTGACTTCTTTACCCATTTGCTACCCCCGCCACTCCCCATCTCTGGCAACCACAAATCTATTCTTTGTATCTATAAACTTGTTTTGTTTTTGTTTTAGGTTCCATGTGTAAGTGAGACTATATGGTATTTGTCTTTCTCTGTCTGACTTAATTTCACTTACTATAATGCCCTCGAGGTTTACCCATGCTGCTGCAAATGATGAACTTTATTCTTTTTTATGACTGAATCATATTCCATTATATATATATATGTATATATTTCACAATTTCTTTATCCATTCACTCATCAATGGACATTTAATTTGTTTCCATATCTTGGCTACTGTAAATAATGCTGCAGTGAACATGGGGGGTGCTTATTCTTTGAGTTAGTGTTTTCATTTTCTTTGGATAAACACCCAAAATGGAGCTGTAGAATCATATGGCAGTTCTGTTTTTAATTTTTTGAGGAAACTCCATACTATTTTTCATAATGGCTGTACCAATTCACATTCCCATCAAGAGTGCACAAGGGTTCCTTTTTCTTCACATCCTGGCTAACATGTGTTATTTCTTGTCTTTTTGATAATAATCATTCTAACAGGTGTGATATGATATCTCATTGTGGTTTTATTATGTATTTCCCATGTGAAGAGTGATGTTGAGCATCTTTTCATGTCCTTGTTGGCCATCTGTATGTCTTCTTTGGAAAAATGTCTCTAGATTCTCAATATTGTTTTTAGTACTTGCTTAAAATTTAGCTTTTTGGGTAGATCATTATTTATTTAATTATTTCACTTCTGATAGGTATTCAAATTATTTTTAATGTTTGTTAAAGTAACTGCAATGATTGTCTCTGTGTAAAACTTTTTATGCACTTCAGGTGTCCTTAGGATGTATTCCCCAAAGTGGAACTGCAGGGTCAGAGAATATCGATGTTTTTAATCTTAGTATTTTCATTCTTAATTTGCCCTGAAATTCTTTCAGATGAACATCCTTTTTCCATAAACCTGTAATCTAAAAAGCACTGACAATTGAAAGCATCTTCATATTTTACCTGACCTGTAATCATTTAGCAGTAAAACCTGAGTGGAACTGATAAAGGTGATTTATAGACTTTATTTTTCAACATAGTGTGAATATTTAATATTTTGCATAAATACTAATGCATTTGATTATGGGACACTACTTCAGAACCCACTCAGAGGCTTAGGTAATTATGTAGTATTTTTACAATATTTCCTTTCAAAAATCTCAAAACATCTTTCTTACAAAATGTATCCAGGCTTAAGGGTTTCAGATAAGGATTGTGAACCTGTACTCATAATGTTACAAGAATGCTCTGGATATGCTAATTAAAAAAATCTGAAATTTTTACACTGGTGTTGTGGACTGAATTGTGCCCCCTAATAAATTCATGTTGAAGTCTTAACCCCCAGTACTTCATAATGTGATTGTATTTGCAGATAGAGTCTTCAAAGAAGTAATTAAAGCAAAATGAGGTCATTAGGGTAGGCTCTAATCCAATATGACTGGTGTTCTTAAAAGAAGATATTAGGGCACATACACACAGGGGAAAGACAATGTAAAGGTACAGAGAGAAGGCAGCCATATACAAGCCAAGGAGAAAGGCCTCGGAAAAAACCAGGTGTGTGGATAACCTTGATCTCTGGACATCTAGCCTCTAGATTTGTAAAATAAATTTCTGTTGTTAGGCCACTCTGTGGTATTTTGTTTTGGCACCCTAGAAATTAATACAATGGTAAATTATAAATTTTATAATCAACAAAATTAGTAAAGTTTAGTAAAGTATCTCCATTTTGTAAAAACAAAACACCAAGCAACTAAACTAACTCTACTCCCAAAATCAAGCTTTTGAAATATGATTGGTTTTACAATTGTTGCCATCACTTTTGCAAGTGGACCATAATTCTAGTCAGTCTCCTTGAACATCTAGCCAGTTGAGGAATTTAAGAACATCACAATGTCTTAGGTCTGAAAGGGACCTTAGTTGAGACAATAGTTTTAACTCACTTAATTTACAGATGGGAAAAAAGAAGTGACTAATCTAAATTTACCCATTGCATTACCGAGAGGTTGAAGACTAGGCCTCAGATCTTCTCTTGCATGCTTTCTTTCTTTGTTTTTTTCACTCCATAAGTTTATTTACAAACGTATCTAGTATGTTGTGTTCAACAGTTTGATCCCTTTTTCAAAGAGGAAAACATTCCTCTTCATGTATGTTTCATGGATTAACTAAAACATCCTTATTTTTTAAGCAGTTGGTGTCTTACTATAAGGAAAGGTGTGGCAAATCCATATCCAAAGTACAAAGTCATCATTGCTAGTAACTGCCACTTGTTTTCCACTGAAAGTGGCAAATTCTTCCTGTGACCCCCCTCATAGGGGCTCCCATGGACCATGTAGGTTGTGAACTTCCAATGTTCTGTCCCCACATTTTGCCGTTGGAGGCCCTGAGAAAGGCACAGGAACTGAAAGCAGGAGAAATGATGGTATCACACTAAGTCCCTTTTTCACAGTCTTGTTCCTCTTTGTGCAAGTTCTTTTGTATGCTTTCCTCATCATATTCCTCATGGTTTCTGTGCTTCTGAATCAAGGTCTGAGTCTCAACAAGTGACACTTCCAAGAAGTACAAATGGTGCAGTGAGTCCAGAGACCCCTGTAAATTGGAGTGATATGGTTAATTAGAAAGCCTGGTTGGTGAAAGTCTGAGCTCTAATCCTGGCCTGTTCATTAAAGACCGACCACTTAACCAGGGCTCTAAGTTCCTTGTCTTTCAAATGAAGGGATAGGCTAGTTGACCAGAACATTTGCATAGTACTTTGAGTCCTTTAAAATAAGCATTTGTGTAGAGATTTACAAAACACTTGGCATGTAGTGTTAAAAAATGTTAGTTATTTTATTATTAACCACACAACCTCATAAATATAGATGCCATTTTGCAGATGAAGAAGCTAACAATTCCTGAAATTAAGCACGCAATTTCCAATTTCTATCAGCGAAAACACAGAAGTAGGCCGAGAACCCAGGACTTCCGTAATTATTATTTTACAATAATTCAGACTTGCTGTGAATCTAGAACGATGGATGGAAACAGTACCATCAAAGAGAAGAGGGAAATATTTTATGCAGGAGTAAGACATTTTTTTTTTGAAGGAAGGTTTTGGGAGGGTAATGGATGAATATCATCTTCAGTCTTTACCAAGAGGCAGTTAGAAGGTGTGGAAGTCCTTAATGCCAGGCTAAGGAGTCGAAGAGCCTTAGTAGAGTCCTTGATCAGTGTGACGGCCCATGTTAACCAGCATTGTGTTACTAATCTGGTTGTGGATTATTGAATAGATTGGGGAGTTGGGGCTGGTGCTTCAGAGACCAGTTTTTGCTAGCCTCTAGTGTGTAAAAGACGAGGGCATTCAGCATGCTGAGGTAATTAATGAGACCTGGGAGGATGGTGTTCTGTTTTAACCAACAGATTGGGTTTATGTACCTGTAAATCTGTTATTTTAAAAAGGGGCTTATGACTACTTTAAAAAAAAAAATTTAAAGCAGCTAGAGGCCTGGGAAACCAAAGCAACGCATTTGGAATTAAAGCCAGGGTTAGATTCTTGGCTGTTATCTTCTAATTATGTAATACGGAGGAAGTCACCTAACTCTTCTAAACCTCGGTTTCATTTCCTCTAAATTAAGGGTGACAATCCCTACTTGGTAAAGCATTTGCGTGCGTAAAACAAGGCAGTATTTTACAGCCCCTAGTAATGGCCCTCAGTGTTGATTCCCGTCTTCCCTCCAGGTACCCTTCGGGCTGGGTCTGAGTAGCCAAGGGCGGCCGAGGTCAGAAAAGCGCTTCTACCTGGAGACCTCACCCGGGAACTCTGATCCCGAGGTGGGTTAACCTCTAAAAGCTGGCCCCACCTCGGACCAGGCTTCCCGTTGGGTGGCAGGGCATCCCTGGCCATTCGGCGGGACAGCGGGGCTCTGAAGCGCAGGGCACTCCCAGCTCGCCCAGGATGCTGAGGGTAGGCGAGGGAGAGCGGACGGAGAAACGACGGCAGCTCCCGAGGCTGCAGCGTCACCCCCACGCCTCCCGCCCGCCAGCTAACTCGCTGCGGGTGCTGGGCCGCGCTGGCCGCGTTTGAAGTCTCCGGCGCGGCCGCTGATTGGCGGGCGCGGATCACGTGCGCCGAGGCAGGAGTTTCCCCGACAGCTGGAGGCTGCGTGGGATCCGGCGGCGGCTCCGAGCTCAGCGGTGCGGCCTTCCCCGCCCCCTCTCTCCCTCCTCCCCCGCCGGTTTCCGCCCGGCTTATTATCCTCCTTATTGACAAACAGAGCGGCCGCGGCAGCGACTCTCAGCGTGCATCTGTAGCCAAGCCATGGGAGACAAGAAGAGCCCCACCAGGTAACAGCGCCCGGCCCGCGGGCCCGGAGTATGCGTGCGGCAGGGCCCTCGCGCTGGACTTCGGGCAGGCGCTTCGCTTGCCGCCTGGGCAGCGGGGAGAGAACGAGGGCGGCGCCGCTGCTCCGCGTGAAGGGCCGGCGCCGGCTGCCCTACAATGGAGCCGCGATGGCGGCGGCCGAGCTGTAGCCTGGGGTGTCAGAGCCGAGGCGGTGATGGCAGCGGCGTAAGCCCGACTGCTGCCGCGCTCGCCCTCCTCCTTCCTGATTCCCCTCCCCCTCTGAGCCGGAGCGCAGCGCGCTGGGGGCCGTGGGGTGGGGGTCGTGGAATTGGGACAGGGGGCGGGGCGGGGATGGCCGAGGGGCCCGGGAGCTGGGCAAGGCCTGCTGGTGACCCGCCGCTACGTCGTGTCCGGGTTGTGTCTTGCAGGCCGAAGCGACAGCCGAAGCCGTCCTCGGATGAGGGTTACTGGGACTGTAGCGTCTGCACCTTCCGGAACAGCGCCGAGGCCTTCAAGTGCATGATGTGCGATGTGCGGAAGGGCACCTCCACCCGGTGAGTCCGGAGCCTGCCCCGCGCGCCGCGGCCCCCGCCGGGTCGCGGCCAGAGGAGGCCCTTGCGGCTGCAGCCCCTTCTCGTGACACTCGCAGACCTGGCTGGGAGGAGGCCAGACTGAGGTGGTGGCCGCGATAGGAATTGGGTCAGATTGATCGCGACGCAGACGATGGTTTGCGGTGAAGGGTAATTGAAGAGTGTAACGTTTTTTGCTGCCAAGAGAGAATAAATTATTTAAGGGAGGCATTAGCTACTGCGATTTAATTCGTATCGCTGGATGTAATGTCCCCCCTCCCATTCCGGGTATAATAATGTTGGCTGCATTGTTGTGTTAGTGTGTAGGAATCAAAGAAACCCTGAAGACCTTTAGGAGCAAAGGATGTAATTTAATTTCGTTCCTCAAAAAAAAAAAAAAAAAAAAAAGTATCTGATTATATAATAAACAATAGATTTAACTTCCTTTTTAAATATAGATGTCTGGAAGGGTCAGATCAAGGTTTTGTTTAGTGTTTGTATTCCAATTCGCTAATATTTTATAAATAGATAGTTGGAGGTGAGCCCAGGCACGGACATATTTTTGCTGAAAGTATCTGAATATGTTTAGATTGATCATATGGTAATCTATTAGACTATACAAATAAGATTAAATGATCTCTGCCTATTTTCAATCTTTATTTTACTGTAAGCTTACAATAACTCAGTCTTTTAAGAAACACTTAAGTTAATTAAGTGGATAAAGAAAATCATCCAGGAAATTCAAAGTCAGTGATATTCTTGATATGCCAGCACTTAGTTACAGAGTTTCTTCTCCTTTGTAGGAAAGTAGGCTTTAAATTAATTCATTA
>VMDR010012251.1:0-26900 GCA_007922815.1 Macrotus californicus | reverse complement strand
CAATGTTTTATGCATTTCTCGAAAACGACTATAACGCCTGAATACAGTCCACGTTTCATCAAGGACAGTAATCTATTAACCAGGAAAATCAAAATAAATCAGTGTTAATTAGAGAAAAAAGTGACAACAATTGTTTTAAATAATTTAAAAATTAACAAAAAGTGATTAGCATATAAAATTTCTCCAGAATTGAAGACATTAATCTAGCTGCATAAATAAGACTTGTAAATAATAATTGCTCTCTACTTAAGCATGCATCTCTGGTTTTCAAATATGGTTAGAAGCATCATGTGACTATGTAAAGTGAGGGACAGACAGTTATCTCTCAATAGCTTATGAAATTATCCCTTATGAAAGTTTCCCCCTCCACTTGGGCTGTAGAAAGAAAATCCTGCAGGGCGACCTTCCTGTCACAGTGATGTGCCCATATAAAATTTTGGTACAGGCCACCAAACGCCATCACAGTGGACAGAAGGGGAAAAAAGTGGAAGTAGTAAAAGCAGAGGAAAAAGAAAGACAGGAAAAGGAGGAAGGAGAAAGGAAATGAGGAGAAAGAGTAAAAAAAAGAAAAAAATCATTTTGCATCTCAATGATTTTTAATATAAAAACACAACAACATATTTTGCTTTACTTCAGAGGAAGAATTATCAACCCCGCCTTTCACCCACAGCTCCTGTTGAATGAGCTGATTGGGTGGAAACTCCGGTGCACATCAGCTCACATACTGAGGTCACAGTTTCAAGCAGAAGCTGGTAGGCAATGCCAGCTTTAAGAATCACACAGCCTAAAGCACAGGCTGGTGAGTCTCAAATTCCTATCTCAGTTCCTACCTTTCTTCTGAGCTGCAGACCCAAGTATCCAACCCGGAGACATTTTTTTTAGAGGACACACGGGAACCTCAAATTCAGTATCTAAAATTAGATTTGACATAAACTTGCTAGAGAATACCTAGACTATTCCATCTCAGTGCATTTCACCGCCCACTACCATGCTATGCCAGACAGACGCTGAAGCCATCTCTGTCCCTTCCTGCCCACTAGCATGCTCACAGAACAAGTGCCAGATTCTGCTCTCCTTTTACCTCCTAAACATTTCTTACAGCTCCATCCATCCATCCTTCACCATCACCGCCATCTTACTCTAAGCCATCAGGGCTCATGTGGCCTCTGCCAGGGCCCCTCCCAGTTGTCAATATCACACTACCCCCTCCGATGCCTACTCTGCACAAATGACAGAGGAGCTTTAAAAACTTATATCTGATCATTCCACCTCCACTCTTAAGATCCTTCCTAGTAGCTTCACACTGCTCCTAGAAAGAGATTCATATCTTTGGACCTAGCCAGGTAGATCAGTTGGTTAGAGCATCGTCCTGATAGGTCAAGGTTCCGGGCTTGATCCCAGATCAGGGAACATACAAAAAGTAACCAAAGAATGCATAAATAGTTGGAATAACAAAATCAATGTTTCTCTCTCTTTCTTTCTCCCTCCCCTCCTCTAAAATCAATAAATAAAATAAATACTCACATTTTTAACCTTAAAGACCCCAATTTTGAACTTAACCACTGCCTGCAACAGCTTTACCTGAAGCCCTTCTCCCTCTAGGTGTCTTCACTCAAGCTGCATTCCCTGAATGAGATGACTCCTTTCCACCTCAGGACCTCTTCATGAGCTGAGTTCACTGCCTGGGAAATCTCACTCCACACCTTAGAGAAACACCCTCCTCAAGCACAATTATTCCACCTGGTTCTCCTGCATGTAAGCCACAGGGGACCACAGGAAAGCAGAAGCAGTAGTGGGGAGAATGCACATGTGGGTCATCTCAGGGAGGAGTGAGTCTGAATTTTAGCTATTCTCTGGTTCACTCATTTCCCATAGTGGCAAATGTATAAGGAGGGACATTTTTTATTTTCATCCTTCTGGTTCTGTATTCATTATTCACAGTAACTGTTTAAATTGACAGGTTTCTTATGCTTTCCTTTAAAAAAATATTTCTATCAGATTTACAAAATTAAGTAAAAGTAGTACAGGCATCTGCAGCTCTAAGTTTTTTAAGCTGGTTATGCAAGTCACTCAAGAGTGGGGAACACTGCTGCTGGCAGACAATTCTCTCCTCAATGGACCCCAACTGAGGCACCCAGGCAAGGCCAGCAGTCAGCACGGGAGTGACAGCTTCCTCAGGGCAGGAGCACAGCAATATGCTGCCTTGGCTGGTCACAAACCAGGTGTCAAAAGGAGAACTGAAACAAGGGTGGCCACGGTGCAGCCTACTTGCTAGGAAAAGGTCAGAAAATTAATGGAATCACACCCGTGATGTAGGAGTAATAAGATGCAGGATGCTTATAGGCGAGACCATCCTGTACTGAGACTCTGGATTCCAGAAAATGTCACCTAAGACACCTAGGTAACCCTCATCTACCAGATTCTAATGGTCCCTTGAGCTTTCCTTCTTTCTCCTAAAATTCTTCCACTGTTCCTCATGAACTTATTATCAATCACCAGGAAAATCCCTGTCCTACTATTGAAATTCCCAGGACTATGCCAAACCACAACCCTGGTTAAATCGAACTGTCTGTTTACTTCCAGTGTGGCTGAAGGAAAACACATCGCTGAAGGGACTAGTCTCATTTTAAAGACACAATCACTGTCTTCAGGTCAGCCTGGATACCTCCCACCAGTCATACCACATTTCCCAATTCCATTCACTCTTCCATTTTCTTAGATAATAGTATCTAAATAGTTTACTCCATCTCTCATTTAAGCCTCCATCACTTCTTTCCCTGTTCTCACTCTCAGCAGATAATTTAATCCCCAGTTCACTGAGAAAATAGAAGCAATCAACAGAACATTTCCACAAGTACCCTCAAACAAGTCTACTCATCTGCCACCATGTGCCCTGTACACCTCATCTTTTCTCCTGTTAGCAAACGTGAGAGATGTATTATCAGTGCTTCTAGTTAAGGACAGTCAACCTATTCCACTAGAGTTTATCACTCTTCCTTTCTGAAGGATACTGTAATTAGCAATTTTCTCTTCTCACTCCTATACCAATATATTCCCATTCTCTACTAGATTATTCCCAACAGCATTTAAACAAGCTATTATTTCTTTCATTAAGCTCCATTTTGACTTCACTTTCCCTTCCAACTATCACTCCATTCTTTTCCTTCCCATTATGCAAAACTCCTTAAGTTTATTCTTGATGTCGTCAATTTCTTTCCTCTCATTACCCCTTAAATGCACTCTGATCTACTCAGCATTCCACTCAAACTACTCTTACCTACTCTTAACAAGGTCACAAACAACCTCCATGTTGCTAAATCCACTGGTTCTTAGTCTTAATCTTACTTGATTTATCGACAGGATTTGACATAGTTGACAGCACCTTTTTTTAACACTTTTTTTCATTTCATTTCCAGGTTGCTATATTCTCTTACCTGAATTCTCTTTGGGGAGATTTCCCTTCATGTCCGTGACCTCTAAACATCAAGGTGTCCCAGGGTTTAGTTCTTGAACATGTTTTATTTTCTACCCGCACTAATTCATTTGGTGATCTTATCCCATCTCATAGCTTAAATTTATATTCTGATGACTCCCTGGATGCTTATATCTCTCCCTTGAACTCAGACTAATATATCCCACTGCCTACTTGATATGTCCGCCACTTGGATGTCTAATATGCACCTCAAATTATTCTCACTCAAATCACCCCTCCTCCTGCTTCCCTGTCGTTATAAATGACAATACTATTCTTCTACTTGCTTAGCCCAATAACTTTGGGGTCATCCTTGATGCTCCTCTTTCTCCCACATCTCACATCCAGTTGTTAGCAAATCCTTTCCACCAAACTTCACAATATGTGTCATGAGAATCTGACCATTTCTCACTACCTCCACTGAAAACATCCTGGTCTTAGCCATCATTATCTTTTCCTCAGATTGTTTTTAAGAACCTTCTACTTGGTCTCCTTGCTTCTGCTTTTGTTCCCCTATTTTCCCTTCATTTTTTGTCAACACAGCAGCCAAAGTGATATTAAAAGTTAAGTCAGATGAGGCCTTTTCTTTGCTCAAAAGGGACATTGTCCTAAAGTGTCCCTTCTCACCCAGGGTACAAGTTCAAGTTCTTTCACTGACCTATAAGGATCTCTCTGATCTGTCTCCTCTTTGTCTTCACTCCAACCACTCTCTCCCTTGCTCACTCTGGCTTCCTTGCTTTTCTAGAATACATCAAACATGGTACACAGTATGTATGGCCTCAGAAACTTTGTATATGATTTTTCATCTTTCTGGCATGTTCTTTTCAGATGACTAGCTTACTCCCTTCCTTCAAGTTTCTGTTCAAAAGTCACTTGCTCCCTGAAGCCTTCTTTGGGTATACTATCTAAAATTGAGCCCCCCTTACCCTATCTCTACTAAATAGTACTTAACATAAATTATAAATCTTTTTTTTTATCTCTTCCTCATTAGAATGTAAACTCCAGGAGAGCTGGGATTTTTCACTGGTTTTTCACTGCCCCTCAGGAGAGATCTTGACACGCCATGGTCATCCTGAACAGAGAGTTTGGAAGATGGAGTCCCAAAGTGGACCTGTCTTAAATAAACTCAGGCTACTAGTGGCAATAAGCCAGCAATGAATTTTTTCATCTCTCTGGGCAGGAAAGCCCTCAAGAAGGCCTCAAGCAGAATTAGGGTAAGGTGAACTGGACACCTAGGTTGTGGGGGCTTTGGCTTGCAGCTCCGCATTTGTTGCTTCTATAGCTCGTTAATGTCAAACAATTTTTGAAATCTCTGATTAATGAAATGGCTTCTCCAAATTTACCCCACAAATTTGAGTTTCATTCCTCTTTCCCAGAATAGTGTCTTTTTAAGGAATATCAATTTTTCTAACATGTACATACCAAATTCTGGGGAGGACATGACACAGCTAAGTGATTTCCTGGGCAGTAGATATCAAGGGCATTTGGGCACAAGATGATAAGAGAGCGAAAAGAAAGGAAAATCTCTGAGAGAGCCCCCAGATCACCCAGTATACTTCCTCTGCTTGACACCAGCCCCATGCCTGTACTGGGACATGGGGAGCTGCAGTGGTGGGGTGAGGACCTGGGAGAAGACAGAGAAAGACGGCCCAACATGGGGAGGGCTATTCAAATTTCACAGGTGTATTCCTTTGAACTTGGCTTAATGAAGTCAGTAAAGGTATCAGAGGAATCTTTGTTCTCACTGTGTTACCCTGGTAACCCCAGGAGTCACACCATTAATAAAGAGAGAGGGGACTCTCTCGAAACGTTAACGCTGTGTATATAAAAGTTCTCTAAAATGTTGAACAATGAAGTTCATTATTGGTATATTCCAGGGAATGAATTATTTTGTTGCCTCACATCTTACTTGATATCTTATTAAATTCACATTAATAAACTCACATATAAATCTCAGTGACTTCTGCCTTCAATGTTTCTGTCTTTCACCTAAACCAAGGTTCTCAAAGTGTAATTTGACAGCATCAGCTTCACTTGGAAACTTACTAAAATGCAAATTGTAGGTCTGACCCCACTTACTTAATCAGAAACTCTTGGGTGGGACCCAGCAGCTGTGACTTAGCAAGCCCGCCAGGGAATTCTGATGCAGGTTGAAGTCTGAGCAGCGGTGCTGCAAATCAGATATGGTCTCTTCCCAACACCCCCGCCCCTTCCCACACAAAAGCCCGGAGCATGGCATTCAGAGCCTTTTCCAGGCTGAGCTAATACTACCTTCCTAATCACAGCTCCCAGTGGATTAAAACTCTCACACTTCAGGCAACTGGGCAACAAATAAATATGGTGTCTCCACTGATCTTTTGAAGGGTCTTTCACACGTGAATGCCCTGTTCTGACTGGAGAACACCTGCTCGGCCACAGCTCCTCCACTGGCAGCATTCGCACTCCTACTCCTTTCTTTCTGGAAGGATCACCCCTCCTCCACAGTTCATCAGCACGTATTTCACACTTTGATAAGAGCACACATCACAGGATATTAATTACACAATTAATGTTATATTAACTAATTTATATAACCGATACTAATTATATAAATGTCTCTGCGCTACAAGATTTTAAGCCTTTAAGGGAATGAGTCTTTGGTACAAATTGAAGTGGAGGTGAGAGAACTCTCATTGTACAAACAAACATTTACTGAGCTGCCGCTATGTGCTAGGCACAATACTAGATATTGGCAGTTTTCTGAGAGACACAGTTAAGATGATTTTGTTTTCTGAGTCAAGTAAGGGTTCCAGGTTTGGCCCAGATCATTTGAAAGAGAGAACAAGGCCTGCTGCAACCTTGGTTCTACTTACTCTGTTCTGATGATTTCCATGAGGTTCACCTGAATCAGATTATTTGAATTAGTGGCACAATAGTATGATTGTTTTTAAACTACACTGAGAATATGGTGAATTCTCTGTATTTTAGTAACATAAGTCTACAGTCAGGCATAGGCAGATTTCCAAATTTTTCACCCTTGAGATTTTTACTTAACTTTAGGTTGAATACAAGGATTATGAAGGCTCGTACTTCCTACTTTATATAGAGAACATTATCTCCCCTTTGTCTATCAGCATGTAAACAAGACGATGATGACGAAGAACAGATCATCAGACAGATGACACCACAGTGGGCAAGGCAACCGCAGGTGTGACCTCTCCACAGGAAATGGTCAAACCCCTTCACTGTAATGAAGAAACCTGCACATCCAGAGTTGGAGAAACAGTGCATATGAGGCTTGGAAAAACTACACATAAAGGAAGAATATGTATCAAAGTCCTACTTTGCCCCAGATTAAAACCAGGCATGGGGGTTGGTGCAGAGAGCAGAGACAGAAGATCACTATGACAAATAAATCAGATCAAAATACTCCATTTTCTTCGATGCTGAGAATGCAGGGTACCATTACTACACATCTTTGAGGAGCAAATTCATTACCTCTCTCTCACGGAATGATTCTGCTGATACAAATCCATCTTTTCTGGCCCATAAAATGATCAAGTCCAACTTAAACACCATAAACATATCCACAAGATGAACTGCATTTACTTATAAACAATTCTGAATTGAGTGCTTTCCACAAATTTATGTTATATACATATTTTCTGGTTTAAGGATTGTCAATTTTAAGACCATTATTTGCTGTGTATGTCTAGCTGTGTAAGGAGGAAAATCAACACTTTATATACAAAGAAAAATACTCTGGCCCCCATTTAAACAGTTACTTATAGAGTTCCCTTAAAATGTCAACATTTATTTTTTTAACATTTGGGAGGGTTACATCAAGCATATAAAAATAAACTTCCTTGTATTTAATAATAGTTTGAAGGAAATGGTCTAATTTCAACCTAGTATATACTAAAGAGTTTTGTCAGATTTTTGCAAAATACAATCTTATGAAGCAACATAACTATGAACATGTTTGAGGAAACATGAAATATTTTTCAAATGTTTATATCTGTTTAGTAATATTCATTAATGCATTATATTAGACAATTGTTGCACGTGGAACTAAACCAGAAGTGGTAGAAGCAGCCAGCACCCCATTAATCACAGTGATACCCCACAGATAGCACAGACTGCCATTCAATTACTCCTGGCTCTGATCAACCCCTAAAATGGCCATATCTTTCTGGGGACAGACAACACTGGTGATTATGGATTTCCAATAGGCATGCTCACCCTGTATGTGCTGAATCTGCTGTCTGTCTTTGCTGTGACTGCCCATAACCTCTCCTGGTCTCCTAGCTCACTTCCTCTCTCCTGATCACTCATCTGTGTGACCAGTTTAGAAGCCAGGTCAGTTTTTCTGCCACTGGGAGATCAGCACATCAAAATCCCTAACTGCCTAGACCTTCTGGTGGGTCCCCATCAGGACAATCCCCCAAATCAGGCAGCAGCCTATGGTGTCAGCTTGCTTTCCTGCATGCTGCTCCTTGAGGAATACCCTTATCACCATCACCCCTACCTGGAAAGGCAGACTGCATTTACATGAAATTTATACAATTCTATCTCAGCAGGTTCACTCTCATTTGGAAATTCTACCAAACTACATTCTGTCTGATGAGTGTTTCCAAATGTCCTAGATTTTCAATCCTAATGGACAATGATCTTGTTCTACTGAGAAGACTAGGGTCACCCACAACCAACTCCCTGAACACCCTTTCAATGTATCTCAAAATGATGCTGTTTCAACATACGTTCCCCTCCTTCCTTCAAAACCTCTTCATCTTCCTTATTCACTTCCTAAAAGGAGAGTCCCTCCCCACGACTGGCCTCGGACTGTACTATTTCCTATTGTCAATATATCACCTGTACCTGTCTGCCCTTGGGCCTCTGCCCTGGTGTTCCCGTTGCCTAGAATGCCCTCTTTCTCCTTCATCTCCATCATCTCTCTCAGACAAACAAACATGTTAAGTCTTCTTAACTGTCTCTTCATGACCTCTTTCCTTTGCACTGTCCTATTTTTATCCATGTTTCTCATCCCCTACTTAGTGGACCCCTGAGTACATGAACTGCTTATTCATCTTTCTTATACCTTGGCTGTAAAAAAGAAGAAAATTTTACCCTTTGTGACAGTATGATGGACCTGGAGAAATTATGCTAAGTGAAATAAGCCAGTCAAAGAAAGACAAATATCACATGATTTCACTCACATGTGGAATCTAATGAACTGAACTAACAAGGAAATGGGAACAGACTCATGAATGGACAGCAGATGACAGCTAGTTGGGAGGGTGGGAGGATTAAGCAAAAAGGGAGAAAGGACTCATGGACATGGATAACAGTGTGGTGATTGCTGGGGGAAGGGAGGTATAAGTGGACTAAATGGTAATGGGAAAAATACAATAAAGATTAAAAATATATAGTATTTAATATACACATATACACACATATACAGGTACCAAATATTTGTTAAATAATAAATAAATGAATAATGGATAGAGTAGGGCCCAAAGTCTCTTTTCAAAAAATATTTTCTTACTTCATTTTCCAGTTCACTTTCTATCCTGAAATGTGGTCAGTAGAGTGACCTGCATTTTTGTCCTTTCCTGACTTATCAGTAATTGTTTAAGAGGTATTAGGGGAGAGGGTAAAGAATTGTAAAACAAAGGAAGAAAAAAATGTCATTTACCAAATTCCTTTGAGAGAGAGGAGTCTGAAGAGATGCTGAGTTAAACAATATGGGGGTAAATTGAGTACAGATTGTGAGACTCCTAAAAAACACAGCAAGAAACAAAAGGTGGTCTCTAAATTGCCTTAGAGGGTGGGTCTATTAACAGCCTTTTGTTTCTAAGTGTCAAGGTCCTTTGTTTTTTAAATTAATTAATTTAAATAATAGTTGAATTACAATATATTAGTTTCACGGTGATTCAACATTTATACACTTTTTGATGTGATGACCACCACGATAAGCCTAGTAACTGTCCGTCACCGCAGAAAGTTATTAAAATATCATTGACTATAAGCTCTATGTTGCAAATCACATCCCTGGGATTTATTTTATAACTATAAGTTTGTACCTCTCAAGACCCTTCACCTTTTTTGCCCATCTCCCCACTCTTCTTTCTAGCAACCATCAGTCTGATCTCTGTACCTATCACTCTATTTGTTTTGTTTGTTCATTTGTTTTCTTTTTTAGATTCTACATATAAGTAAAATCATGCAGCATTTGTCTTTCTCTGTCCAATTTACTTCACTGAGCGTAATACCTCTAGGTCCATTCATGTCACAAATGGCAAAATTTCATTCTTTTTAGGGCTGAGTAATATTCCACTGAATATCTATACCACATTTTCCTTATCTACTCATCTATCAATGGTCACTGAGGTTGTTTCCAAATCTTGGCTATTGTAAATAGTGCTTTAATACATGAAGGGTAAATATGTCTTTTCAAATTAGTGTTTTCATTTTGGGGGGATAAATACTGTATATCATGGTCCTTTGGGTATGCAAGCTTGAGGATAAAGGCCAATGACATAAGCTGGAGCTGAATTCTTCCACTTAGCAAAGGAACTCCCAAAGGTTATCTAGGGAAGAGGAGAGGACATGCTGGTACTTTTGGGAGAACATGATTGCCTATTGGGGTATTTTCAGTTATTGCTATGAAATATGCAATGTGCCTCCTTAGCTGGCTTCTCTAGGGACAGCTTAGGAAAGTTTATATACCTTTCTTTTGGGGAAATCCAAAGGAGTGCTGAGGTCTCCAGCCAAGAGGAGACAAAGGAAAAGAGACTGTCAGTGACCATCCAGGGGTACTATTCCCTCATCCGAGGGAATAGCTGCCATTTAAATCACATCCAAAAGCTGCCTAAAGGGTTCATGAACCAAGTAGAAATCGTCCCCCTACTGCAGTGGGCTCCATGAACCTATAGCCCAACTAACTCAACAAATTTTGTCTCCGTGGCACCTGAGGAAAGAAGCTGGGTCCCTGCAGGAGGAGCACTGTGCAAGGACAGAGGAGACTAAGTTCCATTGCTAGATCTGCCCCTGTCTGCTGGTATCATGGGCAGGAGGTGAATGGAGTTTGAAGAATGAAGATTCCTGAGAGTAGCAGACCCATGCAGATTTTCAGCTTTATTATCCAGGAAACTACCCAGACATCCATCTGTGTAGATGCATCACCAACAAGCACAGAAAGTGCCTTCATCCTTTGGCATCTGAACCTGGTCTATATCTGGTGAGCTGCAAAGAAAGGAATGTAGTCATTGACTACCGAGTCACACTTTATGCTACAGAACTACAAAGTGATATGAGATCAAATAGGGCTTTACAGCTGACTGAAATCTCAGCCTTCTACAGTTACTAGAATAACGGCTTCTTTATGCTTCAACTTCAGCACCTTCAAAATAGGGAAACTGCTTATTTTAGCATACTTATTTACAAGTGTTAAGGTAAATCTGAAAGAATGCACATAAACCCTAAGATTCTGATAAAATGGATGCGTTTCAAATCCAGGACCACTACTTCTCCCTTCCCCCAACACCTCTGTGAAGCGGGCAAGGAATAGAGGGAATTATTCTACTTTGAAATTGTGGGATATTGTGAGAATGACAGCCTAAGCAATTTTCCTTCAAATTACCCAAATATTCAGCAAAGCACGAAATGCAAACTCTCTACCAATCGTCAGTGGAGAATGAAATAATAAAAAAAGCTCAGGATTAAGACAGACCTGGATCCCAACTTTAGTCCAGTCACTAATAAGCTGTGTGACTTTGGTTAAATTCTGCAACTTCTCCAGGACTAATTTTTTCATCTGTAAGAAGAACTCATGATACCTAACCTGCAGATGAACTAAAAAAAAAAAAAAAAAAAAGTGAAGCAACCAGCAGAGCGCTTGGTGCTCAGTAAATGTAACTCTTGGCACTGTGGTCATGTTCCTAAAAAGAGGTCTTGCGTTATGCAGCAGGGAAAACAAGGGTACCCGTGGGCAGCAATTGCACAAAGGGGAGTTTAAACAATTTTGTGATTTATTCTAGAAGAAATTTATTCTAGGAAGAGATGTAAAACTCCCAAAATTATGAAATTAAGAAAAAGAAAATATTAATATATTCTTATAGAGGAAACAAAGATTGAAATGGAAATTCAAGGTATGGCCACAAGGAAATGACTGCTCTTCTTCTGGGCTTGCGACTCAATCTCTTCACTTCTTCATCATTTCTCAAACGTGCAGCAATTACTTTGCGAAGACAAACACACTGCCCGGGTAAAAGCAATATAAAAGATTAGTTGTTTTGTGTGAAAACAGTGGAAAGGAATATTTTTTTCTTGATTTTTTTTCTGTGAAAGACAATGTTCTCAAAGAGATGTGAAGGGTACTTAAAAAAAAAAAAAAACTAAGGATAAAATATGATTCTTCAAGTCCCAATGTTATTTCTGTCACTTGTTATTTGTGTTTAAAAATAATATACACACTGAATATTTGAATCTAGATGGACCATGGCATATGCAACACTCCATTTGTCTCCGCTACACTAAAACACATGCAGGAAGGAATACAATCTATCAAGTTACTAATAAGCAGAGATTCAGAAGCCAACAGAGATGCTTTTGAACATTTATTTTACATCAAGTTGGGAGTACTTCTAAAAGATGTACAAGTGCATGGTTTAATTAACAGGCAGGACTGGCTCTTGTTTATGCTCTGCCAAATAAAAAGAAATTTCTCTGACGATAAATTTGATTGCCGTAACTCCCAAACCGCACATTTTCTGGGCATTTCCCTTTCATGCTCCCTGGCAGATCTATCCACCATCAAATTCTCAAGTTGTGTCAAGGCCTTAACAACAGCCCCAGTTTACAAAGTGCCTGTTACTTGGCCAAATTTAAGGTAAGAAGTTAAAACACACACAAAAATAACAGCAACTTTTGAGAACAAGCAAGGATTTGGAAAAAGCCACTATGTCTAAGACAAAACTAAAATATAGCCTCAACTTCTAAAAAGTGCAGAAATCTGTGATATTTACGACGTACATTAAAATGAGTAAGTAAGGGAACCAGTATGGCTCAAGACTTAGTGTTGACATGGACATTCGGTACCTGGATCTGCTTACTAGCTGCAGGGCCTTTGGCAGGTCACTCACAATTTATCTAATTCATTAAATGCAAGTGAAACCCCCATTTTGCTACATCTTGTACATTTGTGGAAATGTCTGGCAAAGTGTCTGAAAGGGTGAAGAAGATGTCTGACAGATGTCAGCGTGCTACCTTGAAAAGATGTTGCAAACTCAACCGCCCACAGGGCTCAGTCAGGAAGGAAACTAGGAGGCCCTGTGACAGTAAGCTAATGGGGAGCATGGCGGGCCTCTGGGTGTTACTGGAGCACATTCAGTCCTGCTATAGAGGATGGATGAGGCTCATAAGAAGGGCTAAGCACAGCCAGTAACTAAGCTGGAAGCTTATGCAGTATAGACAAATCTCACGGAGTGTGCCAGAACAGGTAATGAGTAAGCAAGCAGCTGTGAGGCTCAACAGAATTCATAAGATTTGCTTAATTAAATATAGGCCTACAACTTATAAGATATGCCAAATATGGAATAAATAAATATGATGGAACAGAATGCTACTTAGATACAGAAAGTGTTAAGTCATGGTCATGCCTACTCTGGGCTGACAATATATCAACTCTGAATTAACGGCCGTTGGTGATGAACGGCCTGGTCCCATGCTGGCCCCACATGCTCTACCCAAGAAATGCATGTGAGAACCAGACCTGTTCAGCAGGCCACCAGCCAACCATGCTCTCATGGAACAAGCATGCATTGCTCTGGGCACCATGTGTGGCCAAGGAAGGCTCCTTACTCAAATCTCTGTCCTGGTAAGCACAGCGGGAAAGGCTGAGGTGGCAGAGAGAGGACAGGTGAACATAGTGTGTCCCTGGGGTCAAGCAGTGTGTATGCTCTGCTACCTTCCCTTCCCTCCTTTGGCTTCTCTGTGTGGGTTAAATCAACAGCTGTGTGATTTAATCAACAGCATCATCACAGATTTCCTGTGGTCCGTGGGCCCTTCTGCACGGTGCTTTCGGACTGTTTTTGAACCTACAGGCAGGTGACCTCCTCTGGGACAGGGAGCTCTGAGGTGCATGACTAAGTGAGGCACAAGCCTGACTCAAAGGAGCCACTGCTCTGCTCTGACCAGTGCTGCCCTGTGGGCACAGTGGCTGGCGGTTCCCATGTTTTCTGACATTTTACAGGAACTTGGAAAATCTGCATTTCCATGTTAAATCTCCCAAGTTTTAAATGTTGACAACTTAATCAAAATTTTAAACACCTTTTCAGGCCAAATCATAAACATCATCCACCACCAGTTTGCTCCTGCTGCCTTAAGAAATGCCACCAATCTTGGTACCCTAGTCCCTATCATGTGCTCCTTCAGTTATAAAAACAAGACACCAAAACTTGAAGTTCTGCAAGTTACAGCCTCTCACTTTCAGGGGCTCCTCTGGTTAGGAAGGACCCTGTAGATCTGAGTGTGCGCAGCATCTCCACGGCTCTGGGGCCACAGTGATTGAAATGAGAAGGGAGGGCTTATCCCATATCTAAATTTGCATGACTGAAAAGAAAACGACCCTCACTGCCTCAGGTACTCATGAATCATTGGGTTGGCCAAAAAGCTTGTTTAACAGTTTTTTCCCTACAATGGCTCCAGTAGCACTTATTTGTCTTTAACTTTATTCAAAACGATTTTGTTAGATTGTATTGTGGCAGCTGTCATATCAGCATGTACTTTAAAAAAACTTATCAAAGTTGGTGACTTTTTTTGTGTAGCCCTTTTAATATTGAAGATGGAAGAAAATACACAACAATTTGGTGTATTATGCTTTATTATTTCAAGAAAGGTAAAAACACAACTGAAATGTAGAAAAAGATTTGTGCAGTGTAAGGAGAAGGTGTAGTGAGTGACTGATCAAATGTGTCAGAAGTCGTCTGCAAAGTTTCTTGTATTATTGACCTTTTGGCCAAATAATTCTTTGCTGTGAGGCTCTCTTATGCATTAGAAGATATTTAGCAGCGCCCCTGCCCTCTACCCACTAGAAGTCAGTAGCAGGAGATGACCGATATACTCAAAATATCCAAATCAATAAAGTCATTGGTTAAAATGAAAAATGTCTTTTATTTTACAGAAAAAACAAAACAGACTTTTTGGCTACCCCAGTATTTGCAGGTGGCCTGCAAGTTTGTGCTGGAAAACTTCCTATAGGTTATACTTTCATTCTATCATTCGGTATCCTTGTTTCCTCTCTTTTCGGGCCCTGGCCAGAAGTTACAGTAAAATGAGATGGCATTTGAAGGCAAAAGAGACTGTTACTATGACACCTTCAACAAAAATCAGATGGTTAAAATCAGGACAGGTTGTGCTTTGGACATCACATATTTGAAGTGAAGTAGGTAGCAAGTGGTCCAAAGTGATTCTGGAGAAAAGGGCTAACTTCCTGTATCCACGTGGGAAAAAGCAGGGACCTGCCAGGGAACAGCATGAGGGCCATGTAACTAGGGTGCAAGAAGGCTCCTTAAGGGAGAGGACATTATAACATGTACTCCCATGAGCAAGGGGCTGGAGAGTGCCCAAGAGCTCAGGATAATGCCCAGAAGGTGAAGAGTGGGCAGAGGTCTACTCCTCTACGCAGATAAGCCAGAGCACAACTAAACTACACTTTCATTGCTGGAGATGGCCAGAGCTGGGACGTGTGCATGTGTGCTGGTGTATGTGTACATATGTGTGCATACATGCTCACTGGTATATTGGAGGGCAGAATGGAGAAGGTGGGAGGGAGGTGGAGAGGTAGGAGGCAGCAGCTGTCTTAGACTGAGACTCAGTCAAGAAGCTGGATTTTGCCCACATCCTCATTGGATGACTAGAGATCCAGCTACTGCCTGAGGAAGGTAAGGAGCGCCATAAGTAATCAATGACTGAACCTATCAGCATGGATAGAGCATGAGGAGACCATGGCGAGGAAAGGGGGGTGGAGTGGGGCTGTTTACAAAGGACACATGGTCACAAAATCCCTGAAGCTCTAAACAGGCTATGTCCAGTGAGAACACCTTGTGGCAGGGCTTACATGGCTTATGTTGATGAGTAATCTCTGCTGGGTGATCCGCACCAGGCAGGCCCTGCGTGAGGACTGGGGACTCAGTGCTGACAGACTGGCAGGGCCCATGGAGTGTACCTCCGCAGAGAAGACTAGCAATAAACACCACAGTGACTGAAAAACAAACCACTGGGGCTGCGGACTGTGACAGCTGCTGAGGGGGTAACCCAGTGACGGACGGGTGTCACCACTCTAGGAAGGATGGGAAGACAACCTCAAAAGATTACTTTCAGTTTTTCTGGGAATAAAAACTCTCAGGAAACAAAGTACTTAAAAAATATAGAAGTTGTTGGCTTGTTTCTTTATATTGCCATGTTAATATGTAAATTAAAAGGCAGGGAATTTAAAACAAGGCTGGAAATATCAGCTTACTTCTATAACAAGACTATGACAGCCTCTATTAGTCTTAACCACAGAATTCCTAGGTTGGTGTTTTGTATTATGCTGAAATGTGATTTAAAAATTAAATTCTACCCATTTTGGTCCTGAGTAACTGAAAATGGCAAGGAAAATACAGTGTAATTGATTTCACATACCAATCACTGAAAAGCACTTGAAGTAGGAATTTTAAAATGACTGTCGTAGTCCAGTTAGTGGTATTACCTGCTGTGTAGGGCAGGCACATATTGTACAGGTACATTTTGCTGACTAACAGGTGACAGTCAATGACATTCAACACAGCAGATGCTCTTCTCAGAGAGCAGCCAGACTGGCACAACCTGAGCTGCTCCTCCTGTGTCTTTCATTGGCTGGAAGGACATCATCTCTTGAGGTAAATATGGACACAGACCCAGATTAGTGTGCTACTGGGATTTGCTGGAAGGTATAACTGTGAGGACAATGGGGACTGGCATGTGTCCTCCAAGGATCAGTAAAATAAATAGGAGAGGGGAGCAACATGGAGATGACAACTTTTGTATTGTCAAGTAAGGACAATGAAACAAACTCCAGTCTACAAATTGTGATTCATCCACACATTAGGATGCAATTTAGCAATAAAAAGAAACAAATTAGTTATAGTCATCTACGTAGATGAATCTCCAAAACATCACATAAAATGGGAACAGCCAGACGCAAGAGAGAAAATGCTGCCCGGTCCCATGTGCTCAGCATGTGAGAACAGACACACCTGAGCTCTTGTACAGAGAACAGATCCACGCTCGCTGGGAGGGGTGGGTGTGTGTGCCAGCTATAAAGGGGCACCAGAAACTTTCTGGAATGATTGAGAAGTTTGAAATCTTAACTGGTTACATGGGTGTATACATATGTCAAACTTCATCAAACTATACTTCAAATGTACGCATTTCATTGTATGCAAATTATGCCTCAACAGAGTTGAGTTTTAAAAATGTGACACAAAAACCCTATATATTTATCTATTCTCATATTATTTCATAAAAGTTATCTTTAATCCCTAAAGTAAAGAGGGTATGATAGTCCTTTTGAGTTAAATGTCTCTTAGTTTAATGAAAAGCACTGTTTTTCTCATTTTAAAGCCCAGGGATGGAAACCTCAAGATCCATCAGGAAACAGAAGATGAGCATTTGAGAATCACCATTTTCTCATCTTCTCCTCCCAAATTCCATTCCCTGAACCCTACCTTGAGCATTTCTTTAACATTCCTGAAACATGGTTCTGCATTACTTCGTTCTGCAATGAACAGACCTCTGAAGCTAGCAGTTTGAGGATTAAAATGAGAAGGATCAGGAAGAAGGAATGATTTGCATAACTAATAAATCCTTCTAGATAAAGGTGGGCAGCAAAGGGCAGGAGGCTGAGGGAACCAGAAAGGTTGGGGAGAAGCTGAAAGAAAATGAATTCCAGAGCAGCCACACCTCTGTGCACTGTCTCCTCACGGGCTCTCTTGGGTCTGCCATCTAAGCTAGTGGAGACTCGTACTGAGCGGGCCCTGTGTGTTGACCAGTCAGCTCAGCCCCTGAAATGAACTGCTAGTGACCACCACCAACTTGCACAGTCACCAGGGTGTCAAGACCCTCCCCTGCTGGTCGAAGAAGGAACAATGCCTTGCTGAGGGCCTTCAGGACCACAGAAGACCATTAAGAGCTTCATGGGAAAATGAAGGAAAATAAAATTAGGTATTTTAAGGAGAAGCCACAAAGATTTTTCTAAAGTGTAAGATGCAATAACATATCTGTGTACATTAACAGCAGATTTTCCTGTAAGAAGATCTAAAATGAAATAGAACAGACTCTTAGACTAATACTTTTTACCTTAGCCTTCTTAAAGCCACTGGCTCACCAAGAGAATAATTTAGGAGTAACCAAATTATCTCCTAAGTATGACAACTTGTTCTAGAAAACTTGCCTCCGCATGACATAGTCAAATGATGGATGGAAAAAGCTGACATACTTAATTTTAAAGGTCAGAATGCTGAGGGGGAATGATAGAAAAGCCCACAAAATACATAACAGTTAATAAAGACACAATTGAACACTAGAAGTCATTAATAGGGTTCTCATGGTAAAATCTTGTTTTAATTAATTTATATCCAGTAACAAACACTTATCCAGCACTTTAGTATGTGGCCGGCATCGTTCTAAGCACTTTATGTACCTAAGCTCCTGCACCCCTCATACCAACTCAGGAGGGCAGGTTTCATTATTGCCATTTTACATAGGAGGTTGCCTGACTTACCGAGGTTGCCTGGATGAGACTAGAAGGGACATCAGTGCACCCAATACTCCTCCAACAGCTAAACCTTTGCTGGAGCTCGGCCATTTTTGTCTGTTTTGTTCAGAGGAGGGACAGTGTATTCATGTCAGGTTTGTTTCTAGTTCTGGACTCTGATACTTCCAGGACTGGGTAACCCCCAGACAAGGTGAGGCCCTCAGCACACCTGTGAATGCCTCAGGAAGCCCTGCTTACATGGGAACTAGGAATTCTCCAGGTAACTGCTAACAGGCCATTCCTGGTTCTAATGACTCAGCACCTGGGATAAGCACAAAAAGGAAGTAGAACAACGATATGCTTTCAGAACTTCACTTTGGAATGTTCAAAGAAAGCAACACTCTCTGAATTTGGACTTAATATATTCTGAAGTAAAAGCCTAAATTCTGAAAGGCCTCATAAAATTTTTTTCTATTTGGTTTCTCTAACTTGCCTTTATAGTAGCAGCTTCACAATTTTGGCCAGATTTACATACAGCCTGGACTATTATTTGCTTGCCATTTTTACTTAAATCAACTTAGTTTCTCTTATTTTTTCTTTTTTAGATATAATTGACACACAACATTGAAACACTGTATTATTTTCAGGTATACAACATACTGATTAAATATCTGTATATGTTGCAAAAATGATTACCACATAAGCCTAGTTAACATCTGTCCCACACAGTTATAAATTTTTTTTACTCTCTTAGCAACTTTCAAATATGGAATACAGCATTATTAACTACAATCACCATGCTGTCCATCACATTCCCAAGGACCTATTTATTTTATAACTAGAGCTCTTTGACTTCACTCATTTCTCTTCTCCCCACCTCAAGGCTCAGTTCCCTCTGGTAGCCACCAATCTGTTCTCTGTATCTATGAGCTTGGGTTTTTGGTTGTTTTTAGATTCCACATATAAATAAGATCATCCTAAATCAATTCAGTTTTGAACAATTAAGTATCTTTGTTATCCATGTCTTAAGTTTTACACATGAAATTGACTTAATAGTTATATTTTAAAGCACACTTATCTATTACAATAAAATAAATCTATGCACCAATTAAAATCATTGCATGTCCTCCAGTGCTGTGAGTTCTGTTTTGGAGAATTCAAATTTTGAGTTGGTAAAACCCAGTCTTTACCCTCTACTTAAAAACATGGGTATAATACAAACACACATTCAGAAATTATTTTATATAGGTATACACCATTACGTTTATGCACAAAAGGAGCTCTACACACACACACTACACACGTATACAAACACAGTCAATTTCCAATGGCTGAAAAAGGAAGTGAGCAGCAACGAGGCATTAAGTCAGGGGCAGTGGGAAGTACTGGATCGAGGACACAGTATAACATTAATCACCTGCACTGTTTCTCTATGAAGACTGAAAGAACATGCATGTCAAAGGGAGCAATCTCCTAGGGACCGGGGGTTTCAGAGGTGCATTGGAACGGGGAAGTGGGGAGGGCTGGCTTCAGGCTCTCTCCGTCAGCCTCCCCCAACAGCAGCTCCACAAAAAGCTCAGCTAAGAAGAAATTTGGAAATCACAGGTATTATCCAATTTCCTCATTTTACCTATGAGGAAACTGAGGCTCAGGGAGGGTAAAACACTTAGGGTCACTCAGCAAACCATAGCAGAATCAGTGCCTAAAGAAGTCAGCATCCAGACTCCCACTCTGGTGTTTATCTGACCAAGACTTCTGAGAATGCCTTCCTGCAGCTGTATACTGGTGACTTAGGTGAATGTCAGTACATCAATATTTAATGAAGCGCTATGAGTCAATGGAAATAGATTAGGAATGAGATGAAGTCATTATTTCAGAAAGCATGATGTAAGGAAACAGGCACCTCTCTTCTTCAAAAGTTGTATAAATCAAATAATACCTAAAACAGATTAGGAAAGCTTCCTAAATCATGATCTTAGAAACAATAAAAACAGCAGTAGTAATAATAGTAATAGCTGTTAAGTGTTTATTACATACTAGACACTAGATTCAGTACTTTATATGTGCTGATATCCCTGTGACATAAATATTATTCCCATTTTTATAGATAGGAAAATTGAGCCCAAGCCCATGGGTAGGGCGACCAACTGTCCTGGTTTACCTGGCACTACCGAGTTTCCCAGAGCATGGAACTTTCAATGCCGAATGCAGGGAAATCCTGGGCCACCTGGGATGGCTGGTCACTGTGCCTGTGGGAGCTGATGAGTGATGGCAACTTGCATGTCTGCCTGACTCACCACCCACCACTACCTTCTATGAGATAACTTCTCTCCATGCGCTACACAGTTGAGACTTTTACATATGGGTGTAAAGAAGGTTGTGACCGATATCTTACAAAATATGCACATATAGCTTCTTCTCTTTTCACACACACACAAAAAGACAAGAAAAGCACTGCATAGCCTCAAAGTTCCATTCCTCAAAAAGAGTGAAGGGACACTTACCTTGACCTGAAACTCGAAATGCTCATCCTTTCCTTGCCCACAGAGCACATAGCGTGGAATGCTAATTTTAATTGGGTCCTTCAGGTCATCTGGATTTGCTCCCAAAGAGCGAGAAACCATCCGCTATCAAAGGCACATCAGATGGGGAGAACAAAGAGAACCAAGATCACTCAATAGCAAATACTCTGCTTGGGCAGAAGAGAAAATGTGTTTCAAGTAGAGAAAAGAGCATCAAACCAGTAGTTTATTTAGAAAAATGATGATTGCCTTTGAAAGAAAAATGCTAAGTCTCTCTCATAACAGAAGACCGGTTCTTTAGGTATACCATTCCCAGGAGTTGGGGCAAAAGCACTTCAAAACGTTGTTTGGCTTTGAAGTTCCTTCCAATTTATAAGAACAAGTGAAAAAAGGGACAGATTACACATCCCGACTTTAAAAAAAATCAGTCTAAACCAGATTCCTTCCTGAAAAGTCTTTATCATCTGACTTTTTTACTCCACAGACTATCAGATTGCTGTACATAATGCTCCAAAAGCTGGACATTTTATTCAAATTTACTTCATTTTTAACTTCTAGGCATTTTTATAAGCCAATGTAGCGTGGAAAGCTCTTTAAACATCAATTAAAACAAATCCCAAGTATTTTCTTTAGGCTCCACTTTGTTAATAATCTACTTGGCTCTGACAAATATTTATGGTCTGGATGGCGGGAAGCCAGAGGGTTTGAAGAAGAGGCATTATAAAAAAAAATAAATCTTTAAAATGTATTCTCTTGAATGTGAATGGGAGAAAATCTCTGAACAATCCTTATCATTTGCACTAACCTGGGGCTTTAGAAAACATAAGAAAATGTTTTTCAAGCAATAGCAGTAATAATTATAATCATAACTATAGTTGCACTTATTGAATACTTAATATATACCAAGAACTTCAGTGAATAGTTTATATGCACTGCTGCATTTAAGCCTCACAATACGCTCTGAGGTATTAACCTTAGTTAACCTTATGCACCAGATGAGAGCCCAAGACTGACAGTTTAAGTAACTTGACAGAGGTAAGTGGTAGACCCCGTATGTGAACTCAGGTGAACCTAGAGCTCAACTACATGACCACTACACCACTCTTCTATAGGGAAAATTTAAAATAATTTCTTCCATCTCAGACAAAGTGAGCTAGTGAACACTTCAATATATGAAGAATTTAAGGTGAAAACTCCACAATTATGCCATGGAACCCACTATGGCTTAAAAAACAAACAAACATGGGCAACACATTCCCTTTCTCTCAGAAAGAAAGCATTCCTGGGTCCTTGGATCCTCAGCCAGGTGTAACACAACAGATCCAACCTAACTGTGTGTGTGTGTGTGTGAGAGAGAGAGAGAGAGAAAGCTCTGATTTCTGAATGACACAGAGGTGTGTAATTTGTCTCAGATTACTGCTTTCATCTAGCTGATGGTGTAAAGATTTTGGCATAATATGACATTACCAAAGCCTTTTAGAGCATCTTAACATTTCCCTGCGTGGCTGGTCACCCTAAATAAGAACCATTAATTCTACCACAAGGGTGCACCTATTTAGCTGTCCCTGATGTCACACCCACAGTGGGAATTCTTAAAAAGCGAGTTTCTCAACATATGCATTGCCAAAAACCTTTCAATTCACTGATAGCATATTTCAAAATTACTTTAAGTGGAAACATTTCCTGAAACATAAAATGTATTTTTTTATTTAAAAGTGAAAAGGCAGAGAAATAATTTAGTGGTTTTACTTCTTTTCAAAGAACACATTTAATGTTAAGAAATGTTTTTGACCTACAAATGCCACGAAGTTCTTGCTCTCCTGTCTAAGCTCTGAAATCTGCTGTGTCGTGCATAATAACTGTGTTTTTCAAGTAGGAACATAATCTCTTTTTTAAATCTGACACAATCACTTGGGAACTCAACTTGTTGCGTGTGTGTGTGCATGTGGGTGTGTGCTGGGTGTTGGATTGGGGTAGGGAGCACATTGTAATTTGGAACAACTTCAGCGGGAGGGAATGCTGCCAAAGGGATTTTAAGCAACAACTAGCAACTGCTACTACCAGTTGAGAATTAAAGACCCACTTGCTCTAACTTAGGAGGAACCTGGATCCCTCCCACTGACTAGACCAGAGGCCAACACTGCAGCTGATCTGATGAGGAGCCATCTCTACAGTTACAGCCTCTTTTCCTAACAGGTGAGAATAAGAAAAAGGAAGAAGGAAGAAAAGCAATTAAATAAATATAATTCCTTTAATCAACTAGGAACAATGTGTTATAATGTATTTTAGGGGTTCTCAAAAAAGTTGTGGATGACGGTATCAACAAGGGTAACACGCTTGGTACTGAAACTGCTTCCTTGAAGCATTCACAGAAAATGGACATGGGATTCCGTGTAGTGCTGAGTTCAAAGACTCAGAATCAAGTTCCGACTGGAGGACTTGGACTCTGTACCTCAGTTTCATCGTCTCTATGGAAAGGGGTATATTTACCAAATCCCAATTACATGGCAGGAACCCAACTATGAACAAGGCAGTGTCCTGCCCTGAGGGACTTCTGGGTAGAGGCAGACTTTGACAACTGATCACTACAGCAGGATTAGAAAGTTGTGATGGGGACACTGAGTGAGAAAAACTGTGAATATGAGCATTGCTATTAAACATCATGACTTTTACTGAAGAACCGCAGTCAAAGTGGCCCAGGTATATTGTTAACTAAGCAATGGAGAATTAACTTTATCTTTCTAAATGCCTTTCCTCATAGGTACCCTAGGATATACAATCAGAATTGGTTATCTTTTATTGAGTACCAACTATATGCTGTGCAGAGGACCAGATCCTGGGAGTACAACATAACTTTTACTAAGTACTGGAATTTCTAAGGCTTTTAGTTTTTTCTTTAATTACACTAAGTTTTGAAGAAAAATTTGGTTTTTCCACTGTAGATAGAATACACTCGAAAGTTAGTGAGTGCTGCCTTAACTTTCTCTTTTTATAAGTCAACTTTCAAAGTGGGATAAGACTGTCACTGATGGTCTGGTTACAGGCCATTAAGACTAGAAAGTTTTCTATGTCTAAGAATGTATGATTGTGAAATCAAACCCTAATGTAAAGAAAGTTGTGTGAAGCTCAGGTTCATAGATCCTTTAAAGAAAAAATTCTGTGTAGTTCTGGCCAAGTGGTTAAGGCAATGAGCTAGGAAAAAATCCCTGCCTTCAAAAACAGGGTATATGGATTAAGCAGGAACCACTTATCTGGGAGGAGCTGGATCTAATAATATTTATGCAGTTTGCCCATACCGAGGACAGCCTATTACATACGAGCACCTGCATGTGTGGCTCAAGAAATGGTTCTAGGTGGGCTAAAAGAGACACTGCCCCATCCGGATTGGACAGTGACATGTAACGAAACCCTCTGCTGAGACGAAGCACATTTTTCTCCACAATCTTACATGCTGGCTACTAGAAACACTGTTAGAGTCCTCTGCTATCATCAGTGGCCACAGTTAGCTTCAATCTCACTAATTTCAAAGTAACTAAATAAAAACTGTAGTGCGATGACAAACTTCAGAAATAAATAACTGAAAAATAAAGCCAGAGATCTGAAGGCATTAGAGAGTAAAAGCACAAACAAAAGAAAAATCAAACATGTATGTGTTTACATCTAATCCCTGCTGCAATGTGAGTTTTAGAAGTGACTCTTTGAAGTCAACTGCCTGAGAAATGCAGCTCTCAGGATATGGTGTGAAAGGCTCCTCACCTCTTCCCAAACCATTTTCATGTTAGGCAGAAAAGAAAACTAACGTAACTGTCTCCTAAATTTATGTTTATTTGAAAGTAGCTATATCTCGAATATTTTGAGTTTTGTACTAGGCAAGTAAAGTGTGCTCTATCATATTTTATCTCCTATTTATGGAAGCTTTTAAGCTTCTGTGTAATTATCTATTTTGGAATCAGTCACAGTTTCCCTACATGTAGCAAAGAAGAGTCTTAGACTTGAAGGTAAGCTGGCAACACATCGTAGAAGCAGCAAAGGAATACGAAAGCCTGTATGTTCAGTGGCATGTCTTACAGCAGATCCGGAAAAGGGAACCACAGAGGACACTTCTGGAAATTTTAAGTGAACTGTGCAGTGGTTCTATTTAGAAATAAAAGCTCAGGGAAAAGCACATAACTAGTAACTTGGACTACCTTGCTATACACAAGAAAAATTATCGTCTAATATACAAAGAAATATCTTTCAGAAGCTTTTAATGAAACAATGTTCTGTGTCCAGAAATGGGGTGTTTCTCAGATGCTGGGGAAACACCACTGCTGAGGTTCCAGATGACAACAGCAGTCAGAACACAGGCCACGCTTTAGATGCCCAGGTCAATCTTCTCTTCCTGTACAGGCTGTCTCCTTCAAACGTGGGAGACTCAGGAGATTGGTGAGAAGTGGCTTTATATCCACTCGGATTCCCAACAGCGGTGCAGAGGGCATGGGAGGGACCAGTTCTCCAGGGAACCACCAGCACTTCTCCCTAATACTCTGCTTATGCACCAGAAGGCTGAGTGCAGTGTATACGTTGGCCATGCCAAGGTCAGACCTAAGAACTGTTGTCTGATAATCTAGACCCAAATATCCAAGCCTTGCTTCTAAAATACAGGTTTTTCTCAGATTTACAAAGTTATTTTTTCTCCTTTCTCTTTTCCCAGCATAGCACATATTTCAAACCTTTCCTGCTTTCAACCACACACACCACAGTTACAGTTCGAATTAGGGCTACTATATCGAGTACCTGCTGTGCTGCGGCAGCTTGAAAGCTGGCTGGAGCAGATATGGTAAAGATCTGTGACATTCTCAAATACAAGCCATGTTAAAAGAAACCAGAGGTAAAGGTAACTTGTATGAACAGGTGCAAATTGTGAATATGGTAAAGGGCCAAGATGTTTATACTTATCTTTAGAAGGTGAAGCCTGCCTATGTCACGAAGGAACCCTGTGCTAAAACCAAACTATTTTGAAGGCTTAGTACATACAACTGAATTGGGTTTTGCTAAGACATTTGGCCACACATGCTATAGGTGCATCCTGATCGTCCCATTCAAGGTGAGGATTTAGCAGCAAGCTGGCATGAAGAAATAACGCTAAACTTACCTTGTTTTGAAGTAAGTTTAGAATACTCATATCAGGAAACAGAAATAAGGGTTTTCAAATAAGGAGTATTTCTTTAATTTATATATGTATTTATATATATACACATGTATATATATTTACATATATATATATATATATATATAAACAGAAATATGGGTTTTCAGAAATAATGGACATATACACACACAGAAATAAGGGATATGTATATGTACACACACAAAAAATAAAGGTTTTTAAATAAGAGTATTTCTTTAATATATTTTACTTTACTGAACTCTAATATATTAAAGTATACTTAATATACTTTAAGGATAAATTACCCAGAAAATGATACCATGTTGGACGTAGATGCTTGTGGACTATCTTATTTATCCTAGTGGCCTTTGGGTAAATCCAAAAGGTTTGGCTAACATTTCTAATCCACGATTCTTACCAGAAGAGATTATTTCATCCACACAGATCTGAGTTAGTCAACATTGTTTCAGGATTTGGAAATAGTGGGTATCTGATGAATGTTTCAACCTGAAACTATTAAAATTGTTGCCATTTATCTCTAGATTGCCAAAGACTAGTCCCTTTAATGGTCACCATTTCAGATAACTCATCATTAAATGGATAATTTGAAGTAGATTAAATAATGGGTCTAGGATGACTGACAACATGGAGACAACCGCTGTGTGGTTCTCATTACCAAATACGATCCTAGACACTACAGAACCCTCAGGAGGGAAAGCCAAGCCTTCTCCCTTCTACTTCTACAATGTTGTTCATTAACCATGAAAGTGCCACTCATTTTCACTAACTGAGTTTTGCTGAGATCTAGTTTTGGTTCAAACTGTGCTGAAGTCTAAGGTTCAAAGAAAGTGGGGAGTGGGGATTCTCTTCATCAGGTTCCTGTAGAATATACTGTTATGTAAGAAACAACAATGACCTACAAGGTTATCTGCACTATATTCATGCTATGACTGCACCCAGACTTTCTTCCATAGGAGTTAATAATGCAGAGAGTGGGGGGGG